>CAMZMU010000061.1:40631403-40910561 GCA_947311845.1 Poa pratensis | reverse complement strand
GGACATGATTTGGAAAAGCATGATCTACTTGATATATTTTACAGTGGACTAACTATTGAATCTAGAGCATATCTGGATAGTTGTGCTAGTTGTGTTTTCAGGAAAAGAACCCCTGAAGAAGCTGAAGAATTATTGGCTAAAATCAGCCAGAATTATGATGATTGGACTCTACCTGCGCCGACCCCCACACCTACACCGACACCAATATCAAAGAAGAGGGGAGGTATGATTGAATTGAATGATGAAACAATGAGGGAGGCCAAGAAGACTCTCATTGAGAAGGGTATTAAATCTGAAGATGTGAAGAACCTTCCACCTATTGAAGATTTGTGTAAGCCAATTCCTCATCCATCCATAATTGAGGTTCACTCTCTCCACAGGTTCGATGAAGGAGATATTCCCTACTCTAAACCACCTGATCAATGCTTAGATGAATTTGATAATTATGTTATTAAGCAAGATAATTTTAATATGAGAGTAGAGAATCATTTGCATGAAAACTCTCAAGCTATTAGTAAGTTGCATGATATTGTGGAGAGAACCTCCAATGATGTTAAGATGCTTATTAAACATTTCCATATGGTTCAAACTCAAATTGATCAACTCACTAAAGTGCAACAAGACATGTTAGCCAATGCTTCTAAGAAAAATTAAAACCTGTCTATGTTAGCACTAGAAGTGGAGCTCATACTCAGGATCCTTTATATCCTGAGGGACACCCTAAAAGAATTGAACAAGATTCTCAACTAGCTGAAAATCCAGTTTCTCCTTCTAAGAAAAAGAAGAAGAAGAAACATAAAAATGTTGTAGAATCCTCTGAAACTGTTAATGATCCTAATAGTATATCTATCTCTGATGCTGAAACTGAAAGTGGTAATGAACTTGATAGTGATAAGGATAAAAATGATGCTCTTGATAAAGAAGTTAGTGAAAAGGAACCTGAAAAGCATACTAAAAACACAAAGTACACTAAGGAAGACTTCATTGCTAAGAAACATGGTAATGAAAGGGAACCTTGGGTTCAAAAGCAAATGCCTTTTCCAACTAAGAAACTAAAATCAAAGGAAGAAGAACATTATAATAAATTTTGTGAATGGATGAAACCCTTGTTCTTGCAAATTCCTTTGACTGATGCTATTAAATTGCCTCCTTACTCAAAGTATATGAAAGATATTGTTTCTAACAAGAGGAAAATTCCTAATGAGGAAATTTCTACTATGCTTGCTAATTATTCTTTCAATGGCAAGGTTCCTAAGAAGCTTGGAGATCCAGGTATACCAACCATCCCTTGCTCCATCAAGAATAATTATGTTAGAACTGCTTTATGTGATTTGGGAGCAGGAGTTAGTGTTATGCCTTTTTCTCTCTATAAGAGACTCTATCTTGATAAATTGATACCTACTGATATATCTTTGCAAATGGCTGATAAATCTACTGCTGTTCCTGTTGGCATTTGTGAGGATGTCCCTGTTCAAGTGGCTAACAATTGTTTAATTTTGACTGATTTTGTTGTTCTTGAAATGCCTGAAGATGATAATATGTCTATTATTCTTGGAAGACCTTTTCTAAATACTGCAGGTGCTGTTATTGATTGCAATAAAGGAAAAGTAACTTTCAATGTTAATGATAAAGAACATACTGTTTATTTCCCCAAGAAAGTTGACAAGATTTATGGAGTCAATACCATCTCCAATTTTAAAACTATCAAAGTGGGAAGTATTGATTGCCCTATATATGATCATCAAGAAGGATATCAAAACATTATGATTGGATCCATATCAATACAATACAAGGTAACATGAGTGTTTCATGATGTTTAAATCATTTGTGTCATGTAAATTTATTTGGTGCCAAGACTTGATCAACCTTGTTATCAAATGTATTTGCATACATGAAAGAGCTAAACACATTTCTTTCTTCAACTTTGTTTTACCTCCTGTAGTGATAATTAGGTTGCAAAAGTTTAGTTGTTTTGAATTTTAAAAATAATTTTTCTGCCCAAGTTTTATTAATTTAAATATCCAGATTTCATGCAAATTGAAAGTTTTCAAAATCTGTAAAAATTATACCATTGGTCCTATTTTTCAAAGAGCATCGTGGGAGTGCCTGGTGCTGACCAAGGGGACCCACCATGGGGTCAAACCACATGGTGGCGCGGCTGCCCCCTTGGCCGCGCCAGCCACTGAGGTGGGGCACCCTTGGCCCTCCAGCAGTTCCCCCACCTACCACTTCTTCCTCTTGCATCACTCAGCTCGTTTTTCTCTCTCACACTCGAGTTTTTGCTGTTCTTCCTCGCGATTTCGATCTCTTTGTTCAGCCCATCTCAGCTGCTGAGATTTGGGGCATTTGCTCTCGGTATGTGACTCCTCCATGTATCCAAGTAGAATTTTGTTTAGTAGAGTATACCTTGAGTATTTTGCTGCTGTAGGTGACTTGTTAAGTGAGTATGCATGCTTGTTCTATGTTGATATAATTAGTTTTGATGCATGTTTAGTCCTCTAGCAAGTTCATATAGTAGTTCCCCTCATTTGTATGTCTCAAAATCATTTTTTATAATGTTTGTTAAAAAATTCAGAAAAGGAAAATGCATAACCACACCTTTGGGGAGGTGTTTGAAAGGGATTCTCAGAGAGCAAGAAGGCCTTTGAGGGCATCTACTCGAGTTAGGCGTTCCTATGATGAGGATGTCATTGCACCGAACATTGGAGATGGAGGGGATGACCAAATCCCAAATGCTTCATCCTTTCCATGCATGGAGTTTTTGCGTAATGCAGGGTTGCTTGATGACTTCATGTTCCTTATCCAGAGAGTTGGCCTAACCACTTATATGCAGGATGAGGGCGACCAACATTATTGGCTCACCAAAACTTTTGTTGAGAGTTTTAAATTTGTGAATTCATCTTATGCGCCTACTGTCCAATTTAAGATTTATGACAGGCCTGTTACAATGGACTTGGGAGACTTTTGTGCTGCCATAGATATTGCTCCTTAGGTACAGCAAAGAAGATTGCAGGGAACACCAAAGACTTTGTGGAACTTTACCGAGGAGTGACCAACGACGATGACCGCATCGCTCAGCGCGGCAAGATAAGGAACATCCAATTCCCTGCCATTAGATATTTCGTTTATTATCTTGCTACTAGCATTCTTGGTAGGGAAAACACCAGTAACATTTCTAATTATCATCTTGCTTTTCTTGCTGCTGCACTTAATGGTAACACTGCTTACAACCTTGGTGCCCTTATTGCTCGCCGTTTGGCTGCTAGTGGACCTATTTATGGAGGAATTGTTGCTTCACGAGTTATCGCATATCTAGGTCTTTCCGTTAGTCCTAATGATGAGAAGCTAACCCCTTTCAGACTTGATATTTCTGCTATGAAAGGCCATCAGTTTGTCACACCTAATTCTCATTTAGGAAACATTGTTTACAAAGTTTTATTTACTAACGGGGATGAATATGAAGTGCCTTTGCCCCAGGCCGATCTGTTCCCTATACACAGGAGACCGTGGTCGTACTCCAAGGAGGCGTTGGAGGAGCAGCTTAGAGTGCGAGGCTTTCACCAGCAGCACCAGGAGGGGGAGAAGCACCTGATGATGGCTACACCGTCACTTACCTTGGAGCGTCATCCAGCTCTTACCAGGACGAGGGCCCTTCCTCGTCGTACTATGGAGGCGCCACTTCCTGGGCACCATGGGGTTGATCTCCACTTAGGCCAAAAGCCTAAGCTTGGGGGGAGGTATATCGACATCTCACTCATTTACATATCATATCTTGTCGATACTTTGTATATCCATGTTGCAGTTTTCTTTCTTTCTTTTTAATTGTTTACCTTTTATTGCTGCATTCCAAAACACAAAAAGACCAAAAATATTTCTGTTGTTTCTCTTCATTTGTTTCTTAAGTTTCAGTATTAGTTTGCTTAGTTTTAAAATTCGGTTTGTTATTCAAAAATCCAAAAATATTTTGCTTTATTGTTTGTTTCTTTTTGCTCTTGTTTCAAAAACTCGAAAACCCAAAAATATTTGTTGTTTCTTTTTGGTTTTGTATAGTGTTTTCAGAGTTGGACAGCCATCCGTGACTCCGATGGAGCTTGGTTTTCATTCTTATCATTCGAAGCAACACAAGTGAAAAAGCAATAAGGATGATCTACAACAACTGAGTTGGGGTGAGAGGCTGGTATGAACTCTATTTGTTTTCATTTTTGTACATATACTCATCTATGTGAGCATGCTTAGTTGGTTCATGTGAGGTATATGTCATTTAGTGGATGCTTAGTAGTTCTTGTTCTCTCATGATCGGTCCCAATTTATTAATAGTGGTAGCATGTTATGTTGATGTTTGCTTGCATTGTTCTATTCATAGAGGGTATGACATTGTGGTATCCTCCTCTGAATAATTCATTCGAATTGACTTGGCACATGCTCATGCATGCGTATGACTGAAAAACAAAAGTCAATTAAGCCTTGATGATTTATTTTGACTCAGAGTTCTTGTATCACTTTTATGTCTCAATTAATTTCATTTTGTCGCAAGCATGATTATGACGGTTATTGCTCTCTTGATTGTCGCTTCCCAGTCTATTGCTAGCCTTCACTTGTACTGAGCGGGAATGCTGCTCGTGCTTCCAAAACCATGAAAACCAAGTTATTCCAAAGTGTCCACCATAAATACCTATGCATGGCATTTCGAACCATTCAAGTAAATTTTCATGTGCTACCTTTAAAACCTTCAAAGTACTTCTCAATTTGTGTCAATGTTTTATAGCTCATGAGGAAGTATGTGGTGTTTTATCTTTCAATCTTGTCATTCAGACTTTCACCAATGGACTAGTGGCATATACATCCGCTTATCCAATAATTTTGCAAAAAGAGCTGGCAACGGGGTGCCCAGTCCCAATTAATTACAACTTTCATCAATAATTCTCTTCACATGTTTTGCCCTGATTTATCAGTAAGCAACTTAATTTGCAAATAGACACTCCTCCATGGTATGTGAATGTTGGAAGGCACCCGAGGATTCGGTTAGCCATGGCTTGTGCAAGCAAAGGTTGGGGGGAGTGTCACCCATAATGAAACTAAAATACATGTGTAAACAAAAGAGAAGAGGGATGATCTACCTTGCTGGTAGAAATAACGTCCTTCATGGGAGCCGCTCTTGAAAGTCTGGTTGACAAGGGGGTTAGAGTACCCACTACCATTCGTTGACAACAACAAACACTTCCCAAAACAATTTTGCTTCTGTTTTAAAAATAAAAAGCTCTAGCACATGATAATCCCTGCTTCCCTCTGCGAAGGGCCAATCTTTTACTTTCATGTTGAGTCACCATCCTTTCTTTGAGCACTTTCTCGAGAGCATAGTTGTCATTCTTAGTGTAATGTGCTTGTCCCAGAATGTGGTTAACTGTGATATAACTTTGATGCTTTTATCTTTGATATCTTTGATTCTAGTCTTCCCATGAACTTCAGAGGTGCCTGGGCATTTATGTTTTGCTGTACAAAAACGGGCAAGCGAGATACCATCTTATCATATCCTATTATGAGCATTACAATCTTGTGAATTAATATGTTTCATGTTTGTCGCTATTAGTATGTTGGTATCTTTTCATAGTTTACATGCCTATTGAGTGACATTATTTGCATTTGCCTCATCTTGAATTGCCTAAGCATTTGTTCATATAGTGAGAATATATGCATCATATGAAGCAAATGTGTTCGTGAAAGTCTTTTATCGCACTCAGTTGTTAACTGAATTGCTTGAGGACAAGCAATAAGCTAAGCTTGGGGGGAGTTGATACGTCCAAAACGTATCTACTTTCCCGAACACTTTTGCTATTGTTTTACCTCTAACTTGTGTGTTTTGAATACAACTAATGCGGACTAACGCTGTTTTCAGCAGAATTGCCCTGGTGTCTTGTTTTTGTGCAGAAAGTCAACTTTCGGGAAAAACACCAGAAAAGATCGCAAACCTCCTATTTTACCAGAAGACTCACGGAGCCAGAAGGGGAGGCGGAGATGGGCCACGAGTGGCCCAAACCACATGGTGGCGCGGCCTGGGGGCCCACCGCGCCAGCCACTGAGGAGGGCAACTCGGGCACCTCCCCGAGTCCCCCTTTCGACTACTTAACCCTCTCTGACCTAAAACGCGAGGGGGTCGTCCACTTCATCCAGAAACATCACCGTACGCCGCCGCCATCGCGAAACCTATTTCGGGGACCAGAAACTCCGTTCTGGCACTCCGCCGGGACGGGGAATTGGAGGAGATCATCGCCATCATCATCACCGACGCTTCTCCATCGACCATCCATGTTTCCCCCATCCATGTGTGAGTAATTCCCTGCTGTAGGCTGAGGGGGATGGTAGGGATTGGATGAGATTGTTCATGTAATAAGCTATAAGATCATTAGGGCATGGTGCCCAGTATCCGTTGTTAGTACTTATTGATGTTGTTGCAACTTGTTGAGCTTAATGCTTGTCACTAGGGCCCGAGTGCCATGATTTCAGATCTGAACATGTTATTGTTTCATAATGATATGCACTGTTTATTGATCATACCTGCAAGTTGTATACACATATTGTTGTCCGGAACCCGCGGTCCCAAAATGACAATATTTGGGACAGCCGAGGGGAATGACTGCGATGTGAGGATCACATGTGTTCACGGCGTGTTAATGCTTTGCTCCGGTACTTTATTAAAATGAGTACCTTAATTACCAGTAGATTCCCTTAAGGCCCGGCTGCCACCGGCTGGTAGGACAGAAGATGTTGTACAAGTTTCTCATTGCGAGCACGTACGACTATATACGGAACACATGCCTATGTTTACTTAGTACTTGGATGCTTTATCATTATTATCTGCAATGCCTATGTCTTGATTATTATATGAGCTATCTTATCCATGCAGCGCCCGTTCATCCATCCCTATGCCTACAGTGTTTTAATCCTACTGTTTACTGCAACCACTACTGCTGTCGCTATTTACTGCTGCTATTATTTCACCGCTACTACTGCTATAAAACTGTTGCTACTGATAATCTGTGTCGAGCAAGACTATTCACAGGTGCAGCTGAATTGACAACTCCGCTGTTAAGGCTCTCAAGTATTCTTTGGCTCCCCTTGTGTCGAATCAATAAATTGGGTTTTACTTCCCACGAAGACTGTTGCGATCCCCTATACTTGTGGGTCATCACGGCGCCGCTGCGCGCCGGAGCGACGCCGGCGGCGTCCGAACGCGGCGGCGAGGGGAGCGGACGGCGGCGACGATTCCGGCGCGTGTGGACCGTCCCGACACGCGGTCTTTGGCGAGGAGGTAGGGGAGGCGACGGCGAAGGTCGGCGTGGGCGTGGATCTGTCGACGGAGGAGCGGAGAGGCCGTGCCGCGCGCCGGCGGCGGCGGCGATTTCCGCCGTCGCGGGGTGGAGAGAGAGGGAGGGGAAGATTCTGCGGACCGTTTTGCAAAAACGTCCGTGAATTTTTTGCAATTTTCAAGTTGGTCCATCGACTCGCGATTTCGTGGATTGCGGGTTAATATCTGGTTTTGGGAGGGTTTTCTTGAAAAAACGTGAGGGATGTGGCGTGTGGACCGTTAGATCGCTAGGCGACGGTCCGGATCGAATACTGTTGTTACTGTTCATAACTGTAGCAGCTACAGTTCGAACTGTAGCTAGCTACAGTGCACGGGGTGCTCTCCGATCGCTAAAGTGACCATCTTTCATATAGTTAGTAATAATTCTATGCATCCAACACTATTTTATTTTCGACAATTTTGAATTTATCAAACGTGGGTTTCACCTGCTTCGTCCGTAAGTTAGTATCCACCAGATATTTTCTCGTAAGTGTTACGGTCAATGAATAGACACACCCCCACGTATGCCCCAAATACTTAATTTGTCCAATAATAATGAAAGAATTTATAATCAACTTCACGGACTACTGTGCACATATACGGACCGGCCTTGATCCATCATCGGTGTCCCATCGAAGCTTGGCACTTGGCGGGTACCGGCCACCTATACTTGCCGCTCCTCTTCTCCGATGGTGCCAGGGCCAGGCTCGTGTAGTTCTTCCATTGGGCGGCCATGTTTCTCAAGTCGTGCACCTTGTTCTCGAGCCCGATGCAGCAGTTGGCGTGCATGGTGCAGACCCTGTCCATCTCGCCGTGGAACTGGCAGAATCCGTCAAAGAGCGTCGTCTCCAGGAACACGAACTTGATCTGCAGCTCGCCGCGGCGAGCTCGCCCTTGATCTCGTTGAAGACCGCCTGGTCGTGGGTCGGAGGGAACCGTGACCTCGCCGCCCGCCACCGCCTCAGCATCTCCACCGTTCGATTTGTCGATTTGACATAGTAGAAGCCGGTGTTGGGCGCGTTTCTCAGGTCCTCGGCTCTGCCGTTGAAACGGTCGGTGGAGACAGTCATGTCGGCGTAGAGGTTGATGTGCCGGAATGGGTTGCGCAACCACATGATATCCACGTCCTGCAAACAAAATATAGCAATTAAGGATAACGCAAAATAGGACATTTCACGGGTGGAAATTGCGAAACGTGTTTGGAAAAGAGAACAAGTATTTCTTAAACGTCTGTGAAAATGTTGTTTCCTAGTCAGCGATTTTGAAAATTGTTTTTTTTTTCTATCTAATGGCTGACTAGGTACGTTGCGTGCTTCTAGACATATAGAGTTTGTTTGACATTAGTCTTGGTAATGTGCAACTCGATCGATTAGCAATTTCTGAAGCGACTTAATTATGAGCAGAAAATCCACATGAAAAAAATAAAACACGTTTTAGAGGCATGCATGCAGGTAGCCGGTATCTTACAGTGAAGAGATAGTTGTAGCCAAGCTCGAGGACGCGCTGCTGGAGCTCGAGCTTGGCCCAGACGAGCTCGAGGTAGCTCTTGGTCATGAAGCGGTTGGCGGAGGTGACGTTGGCGGACGTGACCTCGAGGAGGTAGCAGTGCGGGTGCACGGCCTCGCAGCGGGCCAGGGCGCCGGTGTCGACGGCGACGATGAGGGTGCGGTTGAGGAGGTGCGCCGTGCCCTCGCCGTTCTTGAAGCCCTCGCGGAAGAGGTCGAGGAGCGAGCCCGGCTCCGCCCACGCCTCGTTCACGGACGTGATGATCACCGTGCCGTCGTCGGTCGCCACCTTCGGCAGCAGCTCCGCAAGCCCCGGGAATAACCTCTCCCCCTGCGTGCCGTTGGCGGAGAGGTTTGCGGGGCTCGTCTGCTGATGAGCTGATCCATTCCCCGAGCTGGAGATGCTGGCCAGCTTCTCGCCAAGCCGGTCGGAGGCGAGGAGGAAGAGCAGCAAGGTGGGGAGGAGGGCACCGAGGAGGAACGAGACCGAGTGGCTGACGCCGCTGCCGCTCAGGCTGCCCACCACCATGTCGGTCGATCGTCGACGACACCAATGCATGCACAGAGCGGGCGGCGGTGGAGGCAAAAAAGGGAACTGCCTGCTACGTAGGCAACTATGCCGGCCGGCCGGTAGTTACTTAAACAAGGAAACTTTCGTGAGATCAATGTGTTGATCGCTTCAAACGACGACCAAATATGTGTGTGCATTATTTTCCAACCTTGTACGTGATATTCCGGCCATTGGGCGCCGCCCCTGTTTCTTCATGTGCACGTGCACCCAGCGACGCCCCTTGTTCGGCCTTCGACTTTGTCTGATCTTCGGTTAAACAACACGCCGTACACTACACGGTTATACTTTTCAACAATGAAGAATTGCAGTTACGTGCGTCCTCTTTGTTCACCCCCTAGATCTCTCTTTCGAAACGTTTGAGTAGTTGTAAGTCAAACTGCGTCCCATTCGCAGTTGCTTCCAGAGTTGGACCTTGAAAACAAAATTCGTCTTTCTCTTGTAACCTTGAGCTAGAAGGCTTGGAGCTAGAGTCCAAGTCTAGTCAACTTATACAAATTGCAAACGCCAAAATGAATTAGCTTAATTTTCTCTCTCCAACTAAATTCCAAAGCAGCACCACACGCTGCGATGCATCAGCAACTCATTAAAATTGATTGATCACGCGTTGACCCTCTTGTCCGGCGTCCCGCACTTGGCCGGGACGCGCCACCCGAAGCTCCTCCCGGCGGCCTTCCTCTCCTGCGGCGCCATCGTCGTGTAGTTCTTCCACTGCCCGAGCACGTCCCGGAGGTCGCTCAGCTTGTTCCCCAGGCCGACGCAACAGTTGGCGTGCATGGTGCACGCCTTGGCCATGTCGTTGCGGAACAGCTGGCAGAAGCCGCCGAAGCGGGACGTGTCGAGGAACGGAAACCGCAGCCGCAGGTCGCCGTCGGCGGCGGCGAGCTCGTGCTTGATGTGGTTGAAGATGGTCTGCTCGTGGCCCCGCGGGAACCGCCAACGCGCCGCCCGCCACCGCCGCAGCATCTCCACCGTGCGCCCTGTCGACTTCACGTAGTAGAACCCCGTGTTGGGCCAGTTGCTGAGGTCGTCGGGGTCGCCGGAGTACACGTCGGAGGACGTCGCCATGTCCGCGTGCACCCCGATGTGCCGGAACGGGTCCCGGAACCACAGGATGTCCACGTCCGTGAAGAGGAAGTTGTAGCCGAGCTGGAGGACGCGCTGCTGGAGCTCGAGCTTGGCCCAGACGAGCTCCACGTAGGCGTCGCTCATGTAGTTGCTGGCGGAGCTCAGGTTCATGGATGTCGTCGCTTCGAGGAGGTAGCAGAACGGGTGCACGCGTCGGCAGTGGTGGTACGCCGCGGGGTCGACGGCTATGACGAGGAGGTGGTCCAGGAGGTGGGCGATCTTTTCGCCGGCGTAGAAGCTCTCGCGGAAGAGGCCCAGTAGGGAGCCGGGCCGCGCGAACGCCTCATTCACCGATGTGATTATCACCGTCCGGTCGTCGGTGGCCACCTTCGGCAGAAGCTCTGCTAAACCTGCGAATTTGGACTGGGCACGCAGTTCAAATGGGGTCAATATCTCAACGTCATAATTTCCCTCTAAAATTGTCTCATCGAATTTTTATGCATGTACAAGGTGATTATTGTACTCAAAAGGATTACACAGTTATTGCACAATTAATGCTATAGCTGCAGTTCTCAAAAGGATTACACAGTTTATTGAAGCGATATTTGAGTGTTCAGATAGAGTTAGACCCCTGCTCCTTTTACAAACACAAAAACGATGTGAGAGCTAGACGTTTTTTTCCTTTTCAAGACATGAAGAACTCTCCCAGAGTGCTAGCATAACTTTCCAGTAAAAGAGAATTATGCAAATCCATTGGAAGCACCGACAGCTGATTTGTACTAAATCTTACTCCCTCCGTTCCTTAATATAAGGCGCCTAAGGTTTTGGCACGGATATTAAGACGTCAGTATTTTACATGCGGTGGACTATTTTCTCTTGAATAAAAATTAAGAGAAAAGTAGTTCTTATTAGCCACAACTTGAAAATAATTCGTCAAATTGCTTCGTTCTAGATTGTGATCCGTTTTTTGATTCTGAAAATTGTCCATAAATCATTATACACCTTATATTTCGGAATTTTTCTGAAAAGCTTAGGCGCCTTATATTAAGGAACGGAGGGAGTATTATGCTGCGTTTTCTTTCTTATAACAGGTCCAAAATAAATCTTGTGTAAAACGGTAGTCTTCCTTTTGTCACGGGAAAATTGGTGCTTATTGAGAAAGTCTTCATACTTATTGGCTAAAAAAGAAGAAGGATAAATCTTTCTACATATTGGAAGAAAAAAATGCATCCCAAACTTCCATGTATTTCTTTCTAAATAATTAAATTGGTCATTAGTAAATGATGTATTCCTCCTTTACTGAGTTATTGCTTCCGTTGCAATAAGTCGTTTTGAACATTCTAATTAAATTTTAGGTCCCCACAAATCCCTCAATGTTTTGATGTATTTTGTTGTTGAACTGTATACTAAGGCAAAGCTACACAGTAAGTTTTACTTATTTATATAGAAAACACAAAATACAAAGAGCAACCAGTACAAGATGTACACTACTTATTTAGTTTGATGGATTTTTCTAATTATAAATTTATTAATTCCAAATGAGATTATTTTATAGATCTAAGCCCACCAAATGTAGTCAATTGATTAGCCTCAATATTTACTTTTGTGTATCTTTTTCTAAACATTTTGAAAAAAAGCGGTAGATTTGTTTTGAACCGCTTGTTTCTGTTATGGAAGTAATGGAAAATAGCCCGGTCCGAAACAAAATATGCCAGAGTTCACGGAGTACTCGAGAAATAAATGAACAAGCCTATCTAGTTGGCAATGATACACTTCCGAAAATGTATAGTAACCCACCATTCTAATGGCTAAACATACCTAATCGACAAAAAGCTCGGCCTCCTAATTTGAAGAAATGCATTCCCTAAAACAAATTGGATATACCTATCTTGAAACAATGAGCAAAGTGAGAATGTGGGATTCAATCATGTGTGAGAACACAAGTGACTGAAATGGAAACATCGAAAATACTACAAATAGTAGGAAAATGCATAAAACGAAACAAAACGGAAGTGTACACCACTATACCGAGACAGACACAGGGCCACTATACCTCGTCAGAGTTTCTGCCAACATGAGTAGTTGCATGTTGCCGTCGAGACGCTGCCATCATGTCCATCGGCGACCACCCGTGGCTGATAAGCACCAACAGAAGAAGGAAAGCGAGGAAGGCCACAATCCACAGCTTGAAGAACCGTCGAAGGTTTTCGTTATGGAACTCCATGGTGATGTGCATTGGGAAAAAACATCCACATCCGAAAGATCTACCTCTAGTGGTTGTGCATTTATAGGACGGTATATGTGCTATATTGTGGTATGCAGCTATCGCGGGCAGGGATTAATTAGATGGAGGTGAGTTGTTGGCTACTTGGAATATATGCATGGGAAAAGGAGCATTTATTACCTTCTAAAGATTGTAGATTTTGCGACTTTAGAATTTTGGTGTCCATAGCTTTCTAAGGATTTTGAGAGGTGGGGGGAGAATCACGCCGGCGCCTCCCCACCCCCACCCCGGACCTGCCCGGGGATTGTAGTAGCACCGACGGAAATACCATCGTCTTTCTTCCACCACCTCGTGGCTATGGCTACCTTGACGGCTCGTCTTTCCCATCCCTTGACGGCTCGTCTTTCCCATCCAATGATAACCCCCACAACTTACCTTGGGTGTTGGGATCGCCGCCACAGGCTCAACATCAGTTCCGAACTTTGCCTTCCTACTGAGTGAACCGTGTTAGGGAAGGGAGGGGCGAAGGGAAAGGGAAGTAGCCAAGGGCTTTGGAGAGTATCCGAATTGCAAATGACATCTCATGTCTGTTGGGCGCCTTATTTATAGCTGCTACCAAAAAACGTGTACACAAATACCCCTATAAAGATGATAGAATGGTAGGGGTATTTGAGACATTTCTTGTTCCATCCTATTCCCGGGTGATCCTCGAAGACGTGTGATGTGGTGTCGTGGACCGAGTGTGTGATTTGTCGTGATGACATCATGGCCCCGATCTTGAAGCGTGTGTGCATATGTGCATGTCACAATGTGGCTTGTGAGAGACAAAGGATGTTTGGTGCCTTTCGCCATGGGCTCCCTTTGATATGGGTAGCAAACACTCCAGATAAATGGCTTTGAGGCTATACACCATGTAAATCTTCACTTAAGTGAAACCACAACACTAAATAACATGATAGCTCAGCAACTTACTGGTGCAACACTATGCTGCTTGGCTTACTATGATCATGGATTACTAAATTTCTGCTCGACGACATCGCCTTCAGCCCCGTAGGCGATATAGTAGTCCACCCCTTCAACTCCTCCAGAAAGGTCAGGTGCCCTCATAGTAGACCTGCAAGGGTTCCATCATATATTATCTATAAATCCGTATAAGATGTTGTATTGGTTCATAAGAAACCAGGTTATATTAGTAAGAAATTTAAGTGATGTTTAGTTCATTGTTTTATTCTAATTTATTAAATGCACACATGTGTTGGATGTAATTTGAAGTTCATAGATCGGATTGATATAAGGTTTTTGCTTGGATATGTTAATGGATTCTATTTAGCATTATACGTTTGATACTTACTTAAAATCTAGACATATTAAATGCATGTATGTCTTTTGTCTTAAGTGTTGAGAAATAATTGAAAACCTCGACTCAGCCGGCTAAATGGCACACTTTTTATGCACCATGTAAAGTTAACTATGTATCTGATACCTAGATTAATGATTATATAGGTGATAAGTATTTTTCTTGAAATATTGGCTTATATCTGATTTTTTTTATACAAATAGGATTACGTACTGCTCCATATCGATCGACTTTGGAACATTTTGGTTCATTGCAGAAGACCTTTTTTCTTTCTAAAGGAGTATCTTGGGCGATGTCACCAGAATATTGCAAGCCGACAATGCTCTATTTTGGTGACACTGAAAAGGAAAATTTGCTTCTTCCATTTGTTATGAAAATCCATCATTATGTGATGACAGAAATGTTGGCAATCACTCTCCCAACCACTTGATTCACAATATATATCGTTAACCTTTCTAATGACCTTTATGTGATATACAACTTCTCATGTTGTCTATTTTCAAATGTGTGCAATTTATTTTGGTAAAGAAAATCCATTGTTGATCAAAGTTGTAACGTAGATTAGAGTTTGGCAAATCTAACCCTCGTACAAATATCTGCACATATTTATTTATCATGTCGTATTAAACTTTTTCATTTTGTGGCAGCCAAAGAGCGTTGTCATGATCAGAAGACAACTACGAAGAAAGCGCGATAAAATACTATGGCAAAGTACAACCTCGTTTAGAGATTCTTCACGTGTTATGTGTTGTGAAGAAATAGAGAAAGAGAAAATTAACCTTATAATACACTCGTGTTATCCTCAACTTGTAACACATAGTATTGTGCTTCGTTTGAGTCTCAACAATCGCATAAAACTTGTTATTCATTTCATTCACTACAGGAAAACGGCGATACGCCGACGGCCACCTCCTACGTCGACGGCTTTTTGTCGAGTCCGTCGGCGTAGGGTCTGAGCTGGGCTGCCCAGCAAAAGCGTCGGCGCACAGGGCTACGCCGACGGCAAAGCCGTCAGCATAGCTATGTTTATTTTTCATTTAATATGAAATAATTCATATTTTAAATCCGTAAATCGAAATGTAACAAATAAAATGTCTAAATCGATTAAAAAATGAGAGGAATCCAAATATGACAACTATATCATCTTTTGCATCACAACAACTCATTTAACTAGGCGAAATTACTTTCAAAAAATTGGTATAAACTCATTTAACTAGGCGAGAAAATTCCTAATACTTGGGGATTATTCATAAAATGTGGATTACTCTTTGTGAGAATTAGATGGGTGCCATTTTACACCATATATTTTGTACTTGTTCACAAAAAAAGTTATTTTTGCCACTTAAAAAAAGAAAAATGATATTTATAAAAATAATTTGAAAAATCCCTTCGAAACCATTGTTTCCTATACCAAGATACACATATTTGTCGAATATGAGAACTTTATCACAAACTATGCCGTGGGAATGGTCATAACTTGGTCATTTGGCTTCAAACTTATAGATGTTTATACATGATAGACCTTTTTGTGAAGATTTTTTTTGAATAATTTGTCAAAAATCAAGTTTATCATTTTTCATAGAAACTAGTACAAATAAAATGACTCCATGCTAGAGGATAGCTTTTTTGAGGGTTTTTTCGCTTTATTTGATTTTTTTCAAAAAACGGTCAAAATGATCACCATGACTATTCATCGAAAGAGGTCAAATTTTCTAAAACTATCGATGTTTCTATGATATAACCACTAGTTGTGTACCTTAAAATGATTTTAAAAAAACACAGACCAAACTATCAAACACTTGTAGTTCAAATTTGGATTACTTTTGGAAAATCGGCATAAACTCATTTAACTAGGCGAAATTAGATAGAAATTAAGAAAATTCCTAATACTTGGATATTATCCATCAAATGTGGACTACTCTTTGTGAGAATTAGACGGGTGTCATTTTGCACCATATATTTTATACTTGGTTCACAAAAAAGTCATTTTTGCCACTTAGAAAAAGAAAATGGTATTTATAAAAATAATTTGAAAAATCCCTTCGGAACCATTGTTTTCTGTACAAAGATACACCTATTTATCGAATATGAGAACTTTATCACAAACTATGCTGTGGGAATGCTCATAACTTGGTCATTTGGCTTGAAACTTATATATGTTTATACATGATAGACTTTTTTGTGAAGATTTTTTTAAACAATTTGTCAAAAATCAAGTTTATCTTGTTTCATAGAAACTAGTACACATAAAAGGACTCCATGCTAGACGATACCTTTTTTTGAGGCTTTTTTCACTTTCTTTGATTTTTTTTCAAAAAAGCGGTCAAAATGACCACCATGACTATTCATCAAAATAGGTCAATTTTTTCTAAAACAATCGATGTTTCTGTGATACAAAAGATGATATGGATGTCATATTTGAATTCCTCTTATTTTTCTAATCGATTTAGACATTTTATTTGTCAAATTTTGATTTACGGATTTAAAGATATGAGTTATTTCATATTAAATGTAAAAAGAAAAAAATAAAGTAAAATTCATTTTATTGTTATTTATTCGAAAATACTATTACATAATCATTGTTACTTATTTAAATAATTTTTTAAAATTTAAACAATGAAAAAGTGTAACATCGTAACCCCAGGGTTAATATGATTGGTAGGATACTAATATCAGTAAGTTCTAACTTCTCATTTGGAAACTAATTTGGAATGAACTCAAAAGTTAAGCGTGTTTGGGCTGGAGCAATTTGAGGATGGGTGATCAAAGTGGAAGTTTGACCAGGGTAAGTACTTTGACCTATGATTAAGTGTGTAATTAGAGATTAAGTATGTGTCTAAGTGGGAAATTTCGAAATAGAAATAAAATAGAATAAAAAAGTTCAAAAAAAATTCAAAAAATTAAAAATTATTGGAAAAAAATATGCCGACGGTAAAGCCGTCGACGTAGGGAGAGCTATGCCGACAGCAAAGCCGTCGGTGTAGCCTACGCCGACGGCTTTTAATACGCCTACAGCAAATTGGCCTAAGCCGAGGCCCGCAAACGCCGACGGCAGCCGTCGGCGTAGCCTATGCCGACGACAAACTAGGCTATGCCGACGGCCAAAAGCCATCGGCGTATGCGATGTTTCCTGTAGTGATTGAATTAATAGAATATATATATATTGAAGAATATGAACTTATGTCATTTTCCCTTGCGCTTATTATGTCTGGCTATAACTCCGTTGAGGCTAGCAAAAGTATAATGGAATAAACAAATAAATTGTGAACGTAAAAGTATAATGGAATAAACAAATAAATTGTGAACGTATATATCTAGGCGATCCAAAAAGCCCAATGCATGTCTAGGATAGAAGCTGCAATTGATGTCAAAACACGGTCATTCACATCAACTGAAGCAGGCAAGAAGGGCACCGAAGCTACCTGTGCCGAATGTAATAAATGTTGGTCAAGTTTACAATAAAGGAATTCGAAGCTCCGAGCAAAAAACATAGCTATCAGCTTAGGCGGTCCTTGTTCGCGAGCCACCTTCAAAAATCTTATTACAATCTGTTTTTAGTGACGTCGTTACTTCGCGATGGACCCTGGGATCAAAAGTCACCTCTCCACTCGTCATGTATACTCGTCCAAGGGGATTTTTTAGCGGAACATGAATGCCATATATGTAGTGATTGGGGGCACCGTGAAGACACGAATAATTTCAGGACGATATAATGCTATTAGTCTTTGTTTTATGTCTGTGGAATTGTTTTCGATATTTGTGGTGGGGGGGGGGGGGGGGGGGGGGGGGTAGGGTAGGGTAGGGTAAGCATTTTGATAATGTGGTGTGCATGTGGATCTCTCGTGCGGCGACTCCCTTTTTCAAAAAATGTTTACGAAGATGATATGATAAACAGTGATAGTGAACTTACATTCTCAGAACAGACATCTCGAATTGTCCCACCGCACTCATATTTGCACACCTCAAACCGAATTAAAGAACGACACACGTACACATCGCCAATTGATCAATGGATGCATATGCCAGGGACCTTCCACCGCACGGGACCTCGCCGCCGCTGCTCCACGTCCATCCCCTTGTATGCACGCCACTCCACCATTAGGTTTCCCAGGTCATGGAGCTTGGCGCCGAGGCCAACACAACAATTAGCGTGCATGGTGTATAGGGTGTTGAAATCCCGAGTGTTGTTGCAGAACCCGGCATTGTGCACCGTGTCGAGAAACTGCATCCGCAACCCGCGTTTCTCAATGAGGCCAAACTTTATCTCGTTGAACACCTGCTGCTCATGTTTACCAGGGAAGGACGCCCGAGCGTCCTGCCATGCCTCAAAGATGCCCACTGTGCGTCTGCTTGACTTCACATACAAGAATCCCGTGTTCGGCGCGTTAATGGGGTTGTACGGATCTCCAAAGTAGAAGTCCGAGGCGGCCACCATATGTGCCGCCACGGACATTCTCTCGAACGGGTCACGGAACCACATGATGTCCACATCCTGCATTAGGAAGTAATACATGTAAGAATAGTTGTAGATGTGTGATAATGTAGCATGTAAGTTTCATATTGCTGAAGAATATTTTTTTGCTGGTGGATTACTGAAGGAATTTAAAACAAATATAACATATATAAAAGGAAGTCGTATATCTTGAGGAGTTTTCTTACAAACTTGCACATCCGATTTTTAAAACCCACCACACTATTGTATTTTGACGGAATAACATGTCCCAAATGTCTGAAAGATACAATAAGTGCTACCGTCATGACTAAGCTAATGAACCTCATGTTTGGTTGCCAACTGCGAGAGGGACGTTTGTGCAAATATGTGCTCCCACTAGACAGTTTCTCAACTTCTGTTTTTGGTTCATTCATTTCGATTTCGGTTTGTCTCAGTCAAGGCAACTGTTTCAACTGCTACGACGACGACGTAGCGTACGTACCGTGAAGAGGAAGTTGTAGCCGAGCTCGAGGATCCTCTGCTGCAGTCTGACCTTGCTCCACACCAGGTCGATGTAGTCCTTGCTCATGAACACCTTCTCCTTGGAGAGGTCGCTTCTGTTGCCGCCCGCGTCGGCTAGCGGCGGCAGGAGGTAGCAGTGCGGGTGCACGGCCCGGCACCGCTCCAGCGCCCCGGCGTCGAGGGCCACGATGAGGAGGTGGTTCACGAAGTGAGCGATCTTTTCCCCGTTCTTGAAGCTCTCCAGGAACAGGTCCAGCAGCGACCCCTCCGCCGCCCACGCCTCGTTCACCGACGTCATGATCACCGTCCGGTCCTCGTCCGCCACCACCCACTACGTCACGGTCTGCATATAGGGGCACTATAAAGTGCCCCGAAAAGTTAAGGAAATGCCCAAAAAGTTATTAGGGCACTTTTTAAAATGCCCAATATACTTGTGATTGGAAAGGTTTTTAGGGCATTTGTTTTAAGTGCCCCTAAAAGTTACAATTTGGGGCAGTTTTAGAAATGCCGTAATAGGTTTTTGGGGCACTTTGTCTAAATGCCCTAAAAACCTTTTGGGGCACTTTGTCTAAATGCCCTAAAAACCTTTGGGGCACTTTGTCTAATGCCCTAAAAACTATTCCAGACATTTAATAAGCTAAATATTGGACATAATGCACATTCATAAGGTCATTACAAGGTTCCGAATCATTCAGTTGTAGCATCAATACACAAATCAGTACAACATGAAGCTGAGCAACATTCATTTGTAGCATCAATACACGAATCAGTATACAAGCTAAGCAACATAAAGTATACATGAAGGTTCTAATCAATAGAACATGCAACATGAACCTGCAGAACATGCAGCATAAAATTCTGTTCTGGTAAAATGTTGCAGCAGATGTTGCAGAACATACAGAAAGTGTACTGACAGTAGTTTCAGAACACTCTACATCCCAGATTGACAAAGAGTACATCAGGGTGGCAGCATCAACTCCTGGACATTCATTTGTAGCATCAGTAGAGTGGCAGCACCAAATCCTGGGCAGTGGCTTCATCAACACCTGGGGGTGTCACCTGCCAAGTGGAATACAAGTACATATAAACAAACAGGACAGGATAAAAGTACATATGGCAAGTAGAGTAAGAGCAACTACAGTTAGTACCATCTTGTGTGTTCATCACGTCAGTAATCCCAGTAGCATTTAGGAGGCTAAGAGCAGATTGGAAATTACTCTCACAATCATCGTTTTAAAAAGAAAGGGGCTACAAATATAGATACACAAATACACACACAATCAGCAAATATGGTTTACAAAAACAAGTAGAAGTACATGTGAGAATTAAGTAGGAAGGGGAGGCTAAACAGACATATCCAAAGTACAAGCAGGGGTCACGTGGCTCCGTTTCACTACAGCATGCATGTGCGGCATGTGTCTGGAGTAAGCATATTTCTTATGATCTTGTTTAATTCGAGCGCTGAATGTAAGCATATTGAATACCATATTCAGGCAGTTTGTAAGAAAATTCTAAGGTGGTAGCAAAAGCATAACTGGATGTATAAGCATACTATAATTTCTTTACAAATTGGCTTAATTAAACATAGAATTTGTAAGAGCTTGTACAAAAAGAAGAAACAGGACCATCATATGGTTCTTTTACTTAACTTCACAGCAAATGGTATTTTAAATGGTTCTGTGCAGAAAATACCACGCCGTACTAATGCAATTAAACATATTTCTAGATCAGCACTACCGAGATCAAAATTAGAACAACTTGATATACACAAACTGTCGAACTCTCAAGAGATGGAACCACGAAAGTGGTCATATTAAAGGAAGCAACAGTTCACTAAGTATCGAATGCTAGTTATAAATTGTAAAACAATGATAAATGTTGGTATTACAGCGTCAAACAAATTTGTTTGGTACTGCTCACCATAAGCAATAGTGGCAAATGAAAGTCGAGCAATGCGCTTCAGTTTCTGGCTAAAATGTTGAGAAGATGAAATATACTAGTTAATATGCAATTCGACACTAGTTAATATGCAATTCGAAACTATGAGACACAACATGTTGAACTAAAATAAAATGAAGTTGCTGAATAATTAACTAAGGACCTTGAGTACAATGCTTTTAAGTACATTTCTGTTAATGAGAAATGAAACATAAAATATAACTATAGCAGAAAAGGGCTAAAAAGACTAAAATACCACAACTGATATCATCGTATTATTGGAACCCTCAATATTTTGCTCAGGCTAAAAAGACTTAACCAACAACAATACTAAAATTCAGTGGCCACTACCAAAACAGATATTCACCAAAGAATAACTAAACACAGAGATTTAAAACTACAGAATCATGAGAATTTAAAAGTAATTAACTACCTAAAGACCTTGCAGAAACAACAGCAAGAGAAATAAGTCAATAACCTATTATTCCCTCTTCTAGAGTTGAGTTCATTAGGCACATTAGCGACCTGCTATAGCATACAACAACAGCAATAATTGAGGACATCAGTATGCTACCTTTGAGACCTTTGCTGCCATAAAAGGAGGTCTCAACAAAAACTGAACAGGAAAATCAACAAAAATAGTCTCAGATCAACTGATCATATCAGCCACCATACTCACACCAAATAGGTGGCCTGACAGGAATTAAAAGGTGCTCATGCATTTTTTCACTTGAGAAGATAATCACAGTCCAACAAACAGCGGCGACGAGGAGAGATGCATGAGAATTTCCTTAAACAGGCCATATACATGCAAATATGCAACACTTTCCCTCTGTAGAAGCACGCACTAAGCAGATCCTGCCCCTTTTACTGACGTATCTTTGTACACATCATTTCATCTCATTTTAAGCACACTTGCAATCAAGTATGCATGATCTAACTAAGAAGCATCCACAACAACCTCTAGATGAAGAAATCATCACAATTCTCTCTGAAATTAACTAACATGAACACTACTAGGAAACTGAATATTTCTTCAGTTAACAGTAGATGTAGTGGTCACCCACACGCACATCACAGCACAACTATATAGATGAGTCCATCACCAGGATGAACGGGAGCACCACACGAACATTTCAGACCACCACAGTTCATCGGCACGTGATTAGAATATTTAGTTTCTTATCATGAAAACGGTTATCGTCTTTAATTCAGGAAGATAAGACACTTAAGCTGGTTACTTAAGAAAAGCCGCTACCTAGCCACCTTAGTTCAGTAGATCACAATCAAAATTACTGAATTACACAAGTATGCAGTTTTTAGTTACGTTTCACATGCCAATACTACTTGCAGGTGCAAGGCTTTCAAATTCAGACAATACTATTATGAAATATAATTCTATAAGGCTACAGATGCTATTGGCCATGTACCCAACACCTACATTCTAACATTTACATGTACTACAGTTTCCATAGTACATGACATGAATCCCCCAACATAGTGACACTCCAACACTATTACCTACAGCAACATAGTGGTCATAGTGGAAATTTTAACCACGCCCTGAAATAATGACACTCCAACACTATTACCTACAGCAACATAGTGGTCATATTGAGAGAGAACAGGAGAAATCCGTGGAACTACCTGACCGTAGACACCTAGTGGCCAAGGTAGTCGTAGCCAAGCAGCAGCATCAACACCACCATACCACACCCCATTGCCACAGCACCACCACTCCACCAGTACGTCACCGAGGCAGTATAGCAGCTGGAGACCTGGAGGAGCTCGAAGGCGTCGGTTCGGAGGAGCAGGGCCGCGAAGAGGAGGCGAGAGCGACACTTGAGAGCAACCCGAGCAGGCAGCAGCCCCATCGAGCGGCGGCGTCTGCCAAGTGCGACCACACGGTCACGCCAAACCGCATGGTAACGAGGCGGCGAGGAGGAGCACAGCACATAGTCTCCATCACCGTCGACTAGGCCACCACAGCTCCCTCCGACTCCCAGCAGTGGCTCAGGTACGCAATATCACAAACACCTTGTGAGCAATCAGATATCCCTAAATCACATTTCAATCAAAATCGCGAGCAAGGGGATGGCGATGGGGGAGGACGTACAGAAGAGGATGAGGCCCCCGAAGGCGCCGGCGAGGGAGGCACCAGCGACGCGGCGGATGGAGAGGTCGAGACAGGCGATCGAGCCAAAACCCGAGGCTAGGGTTAGCTGCGGGCACGCTCTCGAGAGTGGGGAGGCTTCAAGGCGGCGGATACCAGGGCACGTCGGCGCCGTGAAAAGGCGGCGCGGGACAGGTACGGCGAACGAGGCGGCGACGGCCAGAGCGGCAGGCGGCGGCGACGGCCAGAGAGGCAGGCGACGGCGGCGCGTCGCGAGGGGAAGAGGAAGGGTGTGTACTCGCTGGTCGCTGGACGTTTGTTTTTTTGCCCTTGTGAATCCTTGTCATCCTCACATCCTGTGATAACGGATCAGTGGGCCCACATAATCTTATCATCGTTACTTCATCCAACGTGTTCGTTCAGTGTCTTTTGTTTTTTGCTGTCTGTTCGTTCAGTGTACGTAAGAAATAATTTCTTGACGGCTATATTTTTCTTTTTTCTTTTAGTCAGATTTTTTAAATGAACATTTTTAAAATCTGAACCATTTTAAAAAATCAGATTTTTTTTCAAAAAATAAACATATAAAAATCGGACGCATTTTTAAAATGAATATTTCTTAAATCTGAACCATTTTCAAAAAAGAAACTACTTTCAAAAAATGAAGTGAACTAAATGGGCCAGCCCACACGGGACGATCTGTGCAGGCGTACTAACGCTCCCAAAATTTAGACATCATTACTGCAAAAGCTCCTAATCCCGTCCCAACTCACAATTAAGGAGCTCAAGTAGAACTATAGAAATAAAAAAATCATAAATATCTGACATCAATGCCTTAAATAGAATGCAAGCACTGTACTAGAGACCCTCATGTATCAGCCAAGCATGCCAATTGGCAGGTAAGAAAATGGGTGTGCTATTTTCTTGTAGTATTGCACTTCTTTTGTAGATCTTCATGAGTGCATTCTGCATTGTGTTGCATGTCAAAACTCAACTAACAGATAAGCATCAGGTCTAGTGATTTGTTCTTATGTATATTGAGTCACTTTTTTGGGGGTTCTTCTATAGGCTTTGACATTTAATTATTTACTTGTTGCAGATTTACATTTGCAAAGCTATAGAGGATGCAAACGAGGCCAAACTTGATGATGCAGTCGACAGAGCCCAGGAAGAGCCTGATCAGACTGCTTCTGAACCCCCTTCCAGCCCTGAACCTCTAAAAGGAGCTAAAAGAAGAAAGCTCAGTGGGGGACGGTAGTTTTCTTGTTAGTTACATCAGACCCAAAAAATAGGGGTACTTAGGGCAAGTATGTTACCGTAACGGTTTTCTGCCAGGTCATGTGTTATGCGTCTTTTTGATGGTCTGTTTTTTGGAAAGTTGGATGTTCAGTAATCGCCCTCCCATTGCCTGGATTTTCATGTGTAAAGTAATTTCCCGTTACCGGTAATCAAGCACTCATAACCCCTCTATGGTATGCTAATCTGGTGTGTCTCAAGCGCTGCAATGTTTGTTTCTCAGTTATGTTTACTTGATTGGCAATGTTGGTTTCTCGGTGTGCTGATGTTTCTGTGTAAATATGATGGAAGAGAAATTCATAACTCATTGTCACTGTGTTCTCTGTCTCGAAAAAAAGAAACTTATATCATTTTGTGTGCAGGAAGGTTATGAAATTCTGGAACCTCCACCTTTGTCAATATTACTCACATGTTCATTCCACTTTACGTCAAAGCTGACTCATTGATTAGCACAAGGCAAAGGATCCTAGTGTAGTAAGTCAATGTTACAAAACATCCGTTGCGTTTACAAGTAACAACGAAAACACCAAGATCAGCGAGGAGTCAGCACGCCGCTGCTCGGATCAACACTGCCAGAGGTCTGTAAGACAAAGGAAGCACCTCTTGCTGAAGCAATTGGCAAAGATTTGTTCATATCGGTCGAGTCTGTGTCTGTGGTCTCCAGCAGAACAAGATCCACCTCTGGCATCATCCTCAGGATGGACCTCGAGTTCTCGGACGTTCTCCGACATGGCCGGAAGGCCTGTCATCGGTCTCATTGTGGCAGCACTTGGTTGCTGAGCAAGAGGAACCTGCTGATGCAGTCTGGAGGACACATGCCCATCCGGCTGTCGACGATTTCAGAAATATTGCCTGATGGTACGCATCGTTTACCTATACCATGGGCCAAATTTAGTTATGTTTTCAGTAAACTGTTGGGTGCTCCACTTAAATTATGTATTCTGAATGTGGTAGTCATTTGTTTTCTATAAAGCAAACACAGAAGAACATGTTGAGCCACAGCCCACTGATTTCCCAAGTGAACCACTCCGCTGATAGCACAACCATGTTTATGCTTTATATGGATTTCCAAAAGTTGGCCAAAATTATAGAAGTGAATCACTTGTGTTTACCATGCTCGATTGGCTTAAACCTGATGAAGCTGCACCAGAAAACAAATCCTAGCTAGAAATCCTACTGCAAGCAAGTTCTTTCAGTACTGGGAGTTTATGAAAAAAAGCAAATGCGTACACTGCACTACTGAAGCAAATGCAGCACACTGCACTAGTGTATTCAGGCAATATTAACTTAACTGCAAGTTTAACAACTGCAATATTCAGGCAAGCACGACATGGCACGGCACGGCTAATTAGGAGTAGCAGTAGTTTATTTAAGCACATCAATTCCTTGTGCAAGCAAGCACAGCACAGAGAGCAATACAGAGAGCAGTGGATAACAGAGAGAGAAGCAGTGGACAACAGAGAGCAATAACAGACGCACGGAGCCGTGGACGATGCCGTGTTCCCGCTGGTCGCTGCTCCGGTGCCGAACCAGAGGTCCATCTGCTCCGACGAAGAGATCCACAGCTTGTCATCGCCGCCGCTCCAGAGAGCAGATCAAGCACCAGCGCACGCAGATCTAGCGCCGGAGCTCGCAGATCCAACGCCACCTCTCCCAGCAGCATGTCAAGCGGCGGATAAAAAATCGATCTTTGACCTCCGGGGTGTGAGAGAACTAGGGTTGCCGGTGTGAGACTACGCGCAGGTGGTGGGGAGGAAGAAGGCGGTGACGGGAGGAAGAGGGCGGCGACGACGGGGAGCCAGAGGACAGGGCGGCGACGGGGAGCTGTGGATCGGGAGCGGCGACGGGGCGCCATGACTGCGTCTGCGCGAGGTGAGAGCGAGAAGAGGGGAACGAGAGTGAGTGTGGAGCGGGTGGGGAACACGTGTGCGTCCTGTCTGCGCGAGGGCATTTCCGGAAAGTAGAAATATTTCGTTACGTGACGGAAGTTGTACATGGAAAGCTTAAACGTCTTATATTCCGTAACGGAGGGAGTACCTATTAGGACACTTTGCTCAAGTGCCTCAAAAGGTAGTACATATTGGGGCACTTTGCTGAAGTGCCTCAAAAGGTAGTACCTATTAGGGCACTTTGCTGAAATGCCTCAAAAGGTAGTACATATTAGGGCACTTTGGTGAAGTGCCTCAAAAGGTAGTACATATTGGGGCACTTTGCTAATCTGCCCCTAATTGAAAGCTTTTGGGGGCACTTTGAAAAGTGCCCCAAACAAAGTGCCTCTGAATGTCTACCGTGGTGTAGTGACCCGCAGCAGCCGCTCCAGCTCCTGCTCCGCCTGACAGACAAAATTCAGACGTCAATCGCAAGAACTATCAAAGACTCGAGCTACTTTACAACTTGCCGAGGCAACAAAAATACGGAGATACAGTTACAGACAACCAACTGACTGAGTAAATAAGTACAACTTTGTGATCAGAATTTCTGAAGAAACCTGGGTAGTGTGGTTGGCCTCCTGCGGGGAGGCAACCGGGAAACCCATGGTTTCGTTGATCCAGCTGGATATGCCGGGCGTCGACGGCCCCGCGCTGATCCCGGCCGACGACATGAAGAAGATCAGCACGCCGGCGACGGACGCCCCGAGGAGGAGCGACACCAGCTGGTTAAGCAGGTTCGGCTGAATCCCCATCATGTATGTGTCTGCAAGAATCGTCGGCAGGAGCAGAGCAAATAAGCAGGATGAGAAGAGGAGTGCCGTGGAGGGAAACTGCTTAGCTCTTGCTGTGCCTACTTAACTCTGAATCCGGTGTTAGTTAGGACGTTGATACATTCAAACATGGGACGTCACCGAGACATTGCCCAATCAGACCGGTTCTACATGGTTACAGTATATGCATATACTGGTGCGACGTGCACTTGTCATGTGGAAGTCAGAGACCCTCTTGGTTTAGTTGGTTTCGATAGGGAGATGGCCAATGTGCTGTGCTCTTCAGTAGTACTCCTTGGAACTGTTGCTACATGTGTATGTACTGTATGCCATCAGAAACTTCATACTGATGGTGTATTATTTGTGTTGTATCTATGCAGCAGTGCGTTCTTCCATTCCCATGTGTTAATTCGTTCGTTTGTGCAAGCTATCAGAAGCTCAGCTGATTCTGCGTACGAGATCCTACACTTGATATGTAAACAATCGTTGCATCTTCTATATATCTATTGTTCTTATCAAAACAGGTGCGTGCGTACCGGAGAAAATATTTTACTAACGAGGTAGTTCGACCTCTTGCCAAGTTCCAGACATAAAAATAGAGAAATTCTGCTTGGATGCGTGTAATGCTGAACCGCTGGCAATTTTGTATTTCGCGGTTGCTTTCTTCACCAACGACTCCCGGAAATCATACATATCTCACGTGGAGGAGCCGGTTCATTCAACTTTTTTTTTCCGATTCAGTTGTCAACTCCGATGGATCCGTGCGACCGCGTCGGACAGAGCAGGTTACTTGAGCAGTCTGGCTATCCGGAGGAAAAGTACCAGCGGGTACTGCAAAGTGACGCCATGGAGCTTAAGTACCATCAGCATCAGGTACTGCAAAGTAACACCATGCATGGAGCTTAAGTACCATCAGCATCAGGTACTGCAAAGCAAACAACGTGGAGGTTAAGCACTGGACATGACGCCAGAAATCTGGATAGCTCATAGCGATGTCCACGCTCTGAAATGGACAAGACATCTCCTCCGTTTTCTCCAAAGAAAAAGAGCCATCTCCTCTCCTCGTCCCTCAAACTGCCTTTCTTTCACTGATCTCATTCAGAAGTCGGAACGGAGAATTCCACAGGACCAAGGCCCGGCCCATATAAATTGAAGGGGAATCTCCAAACCGTCCTATTTGGGCCCAAACAGCTCAGCCATGGCTGTGTTGTACGGGCAGCCCAATACCGCGGCCAGAAGCCCAGAACCCAACAGATTCCAGCGCAGGCAGTTGTTCGAAAGAAAATTCCTTCCTCTAAAAAATAAAATAATTCCAGCGCAGACAGGCGGTGCGTGATCTGGGGATCAATCGTGAATCGTGACAGCCTGCTCCAACTCGCTCTCAAAAATATTCTCAAGTTGTATTGTGATGGCTCGGGTCAGAAAATCAATTTAGAGAAGTCTTCTGTCTTCTTTGGTCGGCATTGTTCGGATCAAGTGAAGAATAGAGTGAAGGAAAAGCTGGATGTTCAGAGTGAAGTTCTTAATGATTTCTATCTTGGAAGAGAGCAGCGTTTTGGCTCCCGGGAGCATATGCTCCCGGTATTTTCGACAAAATTTAGCAAATTGAAAACTCATCAAAAAATTCCGAAACAAATCTTGCATGTACCTGACCATGTTGCGCACCACCATGATTTTTTTCGCGCCGAAATGACATCGTACGCGCCCTGTACAAAAATGACAAATTTCGTGTCAGAAAATTCAAATTTTGAATCTCAAATCTGACAGGAAATTTGTCATTTTTGTACAGGGCGCATACGATGTCATTTCGGCGCGAAAAAAATCATGGTGGTGCGCAACATGGTCAGGTACATGCATGATTTTTTCGGAATTTTTTGATGAGTTTTCAATTTGCTAAATTTTGTCGAAAATAACGGGAGCATATGAGCCCGAGCTCCAAAGCGAATTTCTGATCTTGGAATGCCTACTCATGTAGGCCGCTCTCCTGC
The DNA here is from genome assembly GCA_947311845.1 of Poa pratensis. Taxonomy (NCBI): domain Eukaryota; kingdom Viridiplantae; phylum Streptophyta; class Magnoliopsida; order Poales; family Poaceae; genus Poa; species Poa pratensis. The sequence continues at coordinate 40,881,510 of CAMZMU010000061.1, read as the reverse complement.
TGCAACCTTCAAGTTTAACTTTGACAAAATTTGGAGATACATTAATAGCTTGTCAGACAGGCCGCTTTCGAGGGCGGGTAATGAGGCATTACTCAAGGCTGTAATACAGGCTATACCAACCTTTGTCATGAGTTGTTTTGAACTCCCGATTGGTACTTGTGATCAGATTAAATCGGTGATTGCCAACAGATGGTGGGGAGTCGAAAATGGTAAGAAGAAGATGCATTGGCGGTCGTGGTCATGGTTGTCAACACCAAAGGCATTAGGGGGCATGGGCTTCCGAGATCTAATTCTTTTTAATCAAGCTATGTTGGCAAAACAAGGGTGGCGACTTCTCACTGTTCCGGACTCGCTCTGTGCTCGCGTTCTTAAGGGAAGGTACTTCCCTGACACTGATTTTTGGCATGCTGCGAAACCTAGATCAGCTTCATACACTTGGAGGAGTCTTCTGCATGGCAGGGAGCTACTCTATCAAGGAATTCGTTGGGGTATCGGTGATGGCAAAACCGTCAAGATCATGACAGATAATTGGGTACCTAAGTTTCCACCTGAGGTGATCCGGTCTGTTACTCCTATCCCAGTCTCAGCTACTGTACATTGCCTGATGAATGAAGAGGAAGGGACATGGAATTAGGAGAACGTCCACGCCTTCTTTAATCCAGCGACGGCGGAACAAATACTGCAGATTCCTATCTCTCGTCGTGTCGGCGAGGATTACGTTTGCTGGCCTTTTACACGGCATGGTACGTTCACTGTGCGGTCTGCTTATTTTCTAGCTAGATCGGCAAAGTTCATCCAATCAAGGAGCAAAACTGGTATGGGCATCAGCTCTAATTGGATGGAGGGTGAAAAGGAGTGGAAATCTATTTGGAAGATCAAGGCACCGGGCAAAATGCTGATTCATCTCTGGCGCTTCGCGCACGATTGCCTTCCGAGTGGTTTCAGCTTTGCAAACGGCGAGTTAAGTTGATCACGTGCATTTTTTGTGACAGAGAGGAAGGGATTGAACATTCACTACTCACTTGCAGTTTGCACGGATGGTGTGGAGGGAAGTTAAGCTGCATGTCCCAGTTAAGTTGGACAGGAAAGCTTTCGCAACACATATGCAGTGGCTTTTTGACTTCCTTTCTCGGTCAAGTGATCTCCAGGCGACAGTCTTGGCTGTTGGTTTTTGGCATATTTGGGAAGTACGGAATGATACTCGTAATGGAGGCCCCAAACTGATCCAAAAAGAACTTGTGGTAAGATCTTGGCCTACGTTGATCTCATCGGGAGCATCTGTATAAACCTACGCCGGTTCCTAGGTGTGAGTCTAGTTCTCCGGTGACTAGATGGACTCCACCGCCACCGGGTACAGTCATGATTAACTCTGATGCAGCTCTTTTTGAGGATATCAAATGTATGGGGGCAGGAGTGCTGATTCGCAACCATCATGGTGTGTGCATTGGCGCTTGCCGTCAACACCTACAGGGTTTCTCTTCACCTGAATATGCTGAAGCACTGGCTCTACATCGGGCAGTGTCCTTGGCGCGGGAGTGGAGGTTGGACAAGGTAATTTTTGCCACTGAATGTCTCTCTTTGGTCCAACGTCTTCAATCCTTGACATTGGATCGATCCGTGGTGGGCGTTCTTGTTGGAGAAATCAAGTCATTGGTTGATGTCTTCACGGATGTCTCCTTCATCCACGTGAAGCGTAATCTTAATGTAGCAGTGCATTCTTTAGCGAAGTCTTGTCGTAATTTTTCTTGTAGTGAGGTTTTTAATTCTGTTCCGGATTACATCCGGGGAACGTTTTGTATTGATACTTTTTAATCAATAAAGTGTTGTTATCAAAAAAACTCTCAAGGGCACGACAGTTCCCCAAAAATCTCAATGATCATCTCTCGATAAATAAACAATCTCAAAACACGAAAAAAAAAACGAATGGCCTGGTGCCGCTGGACGCCACTTAAATTGAGGTTCACATCAGCAGGGGCCCTTCTGGTGGGTCGCACGCAGTCAATGGTTGCCGGCTGCAGAGCGAGCCATCGCCGTCGCACGGACGGCCCCAGGTCTCGGGGAGCAGGAGGAACGTACTGGACTCTAGCGGACCGTCCATCTCGCCGCCGCTTTTGCCTGCTAGACGGTGGCGATAACGGGCCAAAATCACCAATCTGACCTCGCGGTAAAAGTTTAGCCTGAAATGTACTGCATTTAAATTTTTAGCCGGTTTTAACCCTTTTGACTACCGCTCAACATACAGGCGTAGGATAGCCAACTTCGCCGGCGGTACTGTCCTGATACAAAACATTAAAACAAGTGGTCCGGTGGAGAAGCTGCTTTTACTCAGTACTGTGGTCGTGAGTTCGAATACCACAGGCTACGTGTTTTTCTCAATTTTTTTTGCATAACTAAATATGTTAAAAAAATACTGATTATAATGGGAGACATATTGTAAGTTTTTTCACTCTACCATTTTTTTCCGCATCCTAAATATGTCAAAAAAATACTGATTATAATGGGAGACAGTTTTTCCGCTCTACCATGAGAAAGGTTATGAAATACATTTCTTAAACTTTTGTCACCCTTTTTTCACCAACAAAACCATTTATTTGTAGTTGAATTTAGGCTAAACTTTGTAGTTACTCAATTTTTTCGTTAATCAATAACTTCCCTTTTTGCAAATTCGAGTATATTCCACCGGAGTCCATCTCCAACTCATACATGTACATTTCCTCTAAAAGCTCATGCATGTATGATCTTATTATTTTCATTATTCTCTCATGTTCAAATAAACGTCAGGTCCTTTTATGCATGAGTTGTCACGTAACTTCTTACGGTTTTGCATGCACTTTGGGCTGATAATTTTTTTTTGTCAGACGCACTTTGTCCTTTATATCTAAAAAAGGTCGCCTCACGGGGAAGCAGGCTGGGCAGGGTCTCGGAGCAGATCCTCAGCTGGACGCCGGTGAGCTCCGCAGCGGCGCTGGGCAACGATGCGTGTAGCCAGGGAAGGGCTCGCCGGTGACGGGGACTACAGGGAGGAGGTAGACCGGGGGCAGAGCGTGCAGCAGAGGAGGCAGGCCGCCGATGGTCGCACCTTAGAAGGCAGTCGGCAGCTCGGCGCTAGCAGGGCTGTCTGCTCGGTTTGGCAGAGGACAGGATAAGTTTTTTTTTTTCTATTTTCTCCGCCATGGGTTCGGCTCGGCAGTGAGCGCTCAGAAGAGCCAAATAGCGGAGCTGCACTTCGTGGCATTTACCCATTAAGTTACATAAGATATTTAAAGTTTTCGCATAGTAGAGTGCAAAACTGAGTTATTTTTTTTACATATTTAGCGATGCGCACAAAAATTAAGTAAAACACGTAGCCTCTGTACCGAGGAAAAGGATCTTCGCCACCAGACCATCCCTCGCGTGAATGGACATTGTGCGTAGACACCTTATTTAATGTTTTGTACCAGCACACTACCGCCGACGAAATGGGCGGTACCTTCCCTAACCCTACCGCCTGTATGTTGAGGGTTAGTCAAAAGGGTTAGAACCGGCTAAAAATTTAAACGCAGTTCATTTCGGGCTAAACTTTTACCGTGAGGTCAGATTGGTGATTTTGGCCGCGATAACGTACTCGCACGTCGCCCTCACACCGCCTTGGGTGTGTGGGGGTCGCCGGGTCGGTCTCTCCGGCGAGACCCGTCGTGCAAGAAAAATGACACACTTCCTTCCCCGTTTTACCCTTCATGTTTCGTCTAGCAGAGACGTGCACCCAATTTTATCCTCCTATCTTAGGAGATAAAAAAAAGTTTATCCTCCTCTAATCCATGTAAATCGATCAAAGTTACTAGCAGGGAGCGATTAGATCTCAATCGACTGAGAATTTAATCTCAGTCGGGTTACGTCATCCACGATTTTATACGACAAAATCGTTTTAGTGTTGTGAACATTTTTCTTGGTTTCGTACAGTGGTGAGCAACCTATGTGCAACTCCCAATCAACACGAATTATTAGGGAAATTCAACGGCTAAAGAGATCTGAATAAGCTCTAACTTAATTCTCCCTGGGACAGAGAATTAGCAGAACCGTTACTTATACATGTACTCCCTCTGTATCAAAATATAAGACTTTGTGTATGTTGGGCCCAAATGCACCTAGACATATTTTAGTGCAAACTAATTCAACTTACCGCTACCCACATTATGAAAATGTTTTTACATAAGTGCTAATTTACAACTAACTGCGAATTAACTTACCGCCCACCCGTATACTGCAGCGTCAAATTTGTATCGTTATTCGTAGACCAATGACGAGTTGTAAGTTGATTTGTAAATGGGATTTTCAGTTACAAGTGGGTAGGGGTCGGGATTGCAGGTGCAACTGAGAAAAATGCCACAAATTGTTCATTCGTGTTAATATGTTCCAACTAAAACTCGATGACATCACTTGACTAAGAACTAAATTGATTCTCATTCGATTGAAAAATTAGTCACGCACATATTTTTACCTTCTCGCCGCTAGTCCTCTCCATCTCCTCTTTAAAATTGGAGCTGCCAATCTAAGGGTCATTTGTTTGGCATGAGCTGACATGGACTTCTCGAGGCCGCTGCAGTGAGTGAGGTAGTCTTAAGTGGTTGTTTCTTCGTGAAATAGGAGTCGCTGTCTTGGAAGAGTGATGATGATGACTCTGATGGGCAACCTCGACGACGACCCTCGTCTTCAACTGTTTGCGTGTGGTAATGTGTGTACTCGTGACGGTCGTGTTTCATAACGGTCGGAGAGGGTCTGTGTATCGGTTTTCGGCCGGTTTCCCGCTAATTAACCGACAAACTCTTTCGTGCTTAATTAGTATAAGATCTTTTGCCTAGTTTAATTATTTTTAAGATACACTATATGTACATCGTTCTTGCATGTAAGCACATGTAAATAATAATCATCTAGCACGTCTTCATCACATGCATTAAAGAATTTCAAACCTAACGTTCTTGCGTCGTTAAGTTAATCAACTTATCAATCTGTTAGCGATTAAAACTTCTCCCGGATACGGTGCTCACTGACTTGCACTGAACCGCGCAGCTAGTTACTATCGTATTCAACAAGCCAAAGCGTGAGACTGCCGCCGAGGCAGTAATAAACGGTAAAAAAAAAAGGATTATCTGATGCCCGAAAAAAAGCAGACGTTCTTCTTGCTCCTAAGCCAAGAATGCGAGGGCTATAAAGGTCAATTCCGCCGCCTCTCCTTCCTTCTCCGGCGCCGCACGAATACAATACTACGGGATACCCCCTCGACACCTCCCGATTCAAATCTCCAGCCCCAGGAAACACGAGGGGAACAAAATCAGACGCCGAGCTCTCGATCTAGGGATCGATTCCTCCTGCTTCCCGGCCTCTCCCCCCAAAACCCTAGACGACCTAGAGGCGGAGGAGCTCTCCCGCCGCGCGCCCGCACCCCATGGCCGACGACCACTACTCCTCCTCAGGCGCGTCGTCGCCGGCGGCGACGGCGGCCGCGGCCGCCGCCGTGGTGGGGTCGTCGGTGATCCCGATCGTCAACAAGCTGCAGGACATCTTCTCGCAGCTGGGGAGCAGCTCCACCATCGACCTGCCGCAGGTCGCGGTCGTGGGCAGCCAGAGCAGCGGCAAGTCCAGCGTCCTCGAGGCGCTCGTCGGCCGCGACTTCCTCCCGCGCGGCTCCGACATCTGCACGCGCCGCCCCCTCGTGCTCCAGCTCGTGCACCAGCCGCGCCGCCCCGTCGACGCCGAGGCCGACGAGTGGGGCGAGTTCCTGCACCACCCTGGCCGCCGCTACTACGACTTCCGCGAAATCCGGCGCGAGATCCAGGTCCCCGTACCCTCCTCGTAATCTGTCGTCTCGGTAGGTCTTTGGGTCGGCTAGGCTCTGGAACAGGGACACGAGGGTAGCTAGATTGATTTCGGCTATCCGGTTACTATGGTAGCTATAGTACTGCAATGCGACCCTTTAGAAGGGATTGTTTAGTTCGCTTTTGGTGGTTGTTTGGACGAATCACCAACCATATTCTGATTTAGTGGTGCTGATGTTTTGTCCATGCTGCTTAATGCGGTGATTTCAGTAACTTCCCTTTAGTGGTCCTTCTGAAGGGCTATAGTTTGCCCTCTCTGATTTATTTAGTTCATTTCATATTTTGCTACATTGGGGGTAGGGATATTGTTTGTTTGAACTTGAATATCTTGTAAAGGGTATCCTCGAATGATGCTGACTGCTTGGAATAATTTGTATTGATGTGTATATTTAGTGAGGTTGATCTAACTGCTGATACCATGTAATTTCTTTAGTGTTCGTTTGAAAAACTGCTAGAGGTTTCGGTGATGAATTAGAATTTGATTTCCTTGATAATCGGATTATTTGGATTTCTGTTACTTCCTCCTGCTGATTCTCTGTAATCGCGTTTATGTTTGCCTGAAAGAATTGCTGGAGAGTTTAGAGACCATTATAATCTGGGGGCAGAGAATCGTGTAGTGCAGCGACTTGGTTTAACTAGAGTAGTCATAATACCTTATACTTGTCAATGATAAGCTCCACATCAATGCAGGCAGAAACAGACAGGGAGGCTGGTGGTAACAAGGGTGTGTCAGATAGGCAGATACGTTTGAAGATCCATTCACCAAATGTTCTTAACATCACATTGGTCGATTTGCCTGGAATCACTAAGGTGCCAGTTGGCGACCAACCAACTGATATTGAGGCCAGAATAAGGACTATGATATTGTCATATATCAAGCACAAGACATGTATCATCTTGGCTGTTTCACCAGCAAATGCAGATTTAGCAAACTCTGATGCTCTTCAAATGGCTCGTCAGGCAGACCCTGATGGTACTTATTTCCTGCATAAGTCCATGTTTAGTTCAATAGACCATTTTTTAAGATGTATCTTACTTGGCTGTTTGCTGTCTGGTAGGTTCTCGAACAATTGGTGTTATCACAAAGGTTTGCTCCTGAACCTTAAATTTTACCTTATTAGATCGAAGAAGCAACACCCTCTAAATGTCACCCAACTTCTGATATTCACTGCCCTTCTGTTTTCTTCCAGTTGGACATAATGGACAGGGGCACTGATGCCCGTAATTTTTTGCTGGGAAATGTCATCCCATTACGACTTGGTTATGTTGGCGTTGTAAACCGTGCCCAGCAGGTACTTTAGTTTGCAGCATGTTTGCTTAGTTCAAGTGTGCAGATGTACTGATAACTTCCTCACAACATTGCCTTCTTTCGCAATTTGATAGTGGCCTAACTTTATTGTCACTGTGCGCATTCCCTATATAACAGAAACTGGCAGAGTGCCAGTAGATAAATAGTGTTCAACAAATAGATAAACTTAACACCTGATGTAAAAAATATATAAACTTAAAACCTAGTTCATATATCAAAGATCATTTTCAGAATGCTGTGCTAGTGAGTAGTAATCATAGTAATGTCTTGGACACATTTTGTGCAGCACCGTCTTTACTGTTACCAAAGGTTTTCCTTTAGCTGTCTAATGTTTATTGTGCTGAATAATGTAGGATATCAATGCAGATCTGAGCATCAAGGATGCCCTGTCACGAGAAGAAAAATTCTTTCGGTCTCAACGGTATGCTGCAGTGAAGCTCACAGTTTCTTCAATTTATGTATTCTTTTATATTTTGCCTATTTGGTCGTCCTGAAATGTCTCTCCTTCAGGCATACAATGGTCTTGCTCAGTACTGTGGGATACCACAGTTAGCAAAGAAGCTAAACCAGGTATTTTTGGTGGATAATATATATGTTATAGCCCATGTTACATGACTTACAGATGTATGCTGTGATTTAAACTAAAAATGAGTCTGTGGTTTCAGATCTTGGTCCAACATATAAAAACTATTCTGCCGGGACTGAAGTCACGCATAAGTTCTCAATTGACAGCTATTGCTAAGGAGCATGCCTTTTATGGTGATCCCGTCGAGTCCAAGGTCTTGTGTAACAAATTAAATACTCTTGTCTGACTTGGTTTGTGTAGCAGCTAGTAAAACCTAGTTGCTCAATCTTTCTTCTGTTATTCTTTTGGTCTTTGTCTCCATGATCAATCTCTATATTTTGTGATTTCAGGCTGGGCAAGGTGCTAAGCTTTTGAACATTCTAGCTAAATACTGTGATGGTAATAACTGAACCTTGACCACTTTCCTGGCTCCTCTGTTTCAGCCCTATATATTATGATTTGTGGCACTATTCATAAATGTAAACAACATGTGTTTGCTGTAGCTTTTCCTCGATGGTAGAAGGAAAGAATGAAGATATATCAACAATCGAGCTTTCTGGTGGAGCAAGAATTCACTATATTTTTCAGTCTATCTTTGTCAAAAGCTTAGAGGTTTGTAAATTTTGTTGCATATGCTGGCTTACTGGATCCTTCATTACTCTGCATGGTAGTTCATCATATCCATGTTATCACGAGAAAATAAGATCTGTCTTTATAGGGTGTTGACCCTTGCGAGGATGTCACCGATGAAGACATCCGCATGGCTATACAAAATGCAACTGGTCCTAGGAGTGCTTTGTTTGTACCTGAGGTATGATGCACTTGTGCCCTGTTGTGTAAGAACTGTGTTAATTTCTAGATTCTTGCGTGTTGGTCAGTTGAGCTGAAAACTCTTCCTTATGCTAACTATTTGTCAGGTGCCTTTTGAAGTCCTTGTACGTAGACAAATCAGCAGATTGCTTGATCCGAGTCTTCAGTGCGCAGATTTCATATATGAGGAACTAGTCAAGGTATGTCAGTCCAGCGGTTAAATCTTGCAAACATAAATTTAAGCATCTATTTGGCTAAATTTTCGAACAGTGTTAATTAACATTTAACTTGCTGATATATACTGTTTCTATTTTACTCATACTGATAACTTCTATTTTGCTTTAGATGAGCCACCGTTGTCTTATCAATGAACTGCAGCAGTTCCCTATACTCAGAAGGAGCATGGATGAAGTAATTGGGAAGTTTTTACGGGATGGGCTTAAGCCAGCACAAGATATGATAGCACACATTATTGAGATGGAGGTAAACATTTTTCTTGCCCTATAGGGATTCTAATTTATTATTCACAGTACCCCATTGGAGTTTAAAAACATGTACATGACTTGCCTATATTTGATTCGAGCTTCTGTATATAGTGATGAAACACACACAATTTTGTGTCTTAACGGCGACAAAAAAACTACTCCCTCCGATCCATATTAATTGTCGCTAAGTCCGGATGTATTTAGCACTAAAACATGTCTAGTATATCTGATACAGCGACAATTAATATGGATCGGAGAGAGAACTATTTTTTACAATTATTGTGAGCCTGTGTGATCTGAATAATCCGTTCACTTTGTTATTATGTCCTTGCATTGATACCTTGTTGATACCTTGTCTGTTTTCATGATATTACCTGTGCAGGCCGATTACATAAACACATCTCACCCAAGTTTCATCGGTGGCAGCAAGGCCGTAGAGCAAGCGCAGCAACAAGTTAGAACCGCCAGATTGCCTGCAACGGTGGTTAGAAGAGTACGCATATTTTATTGAACTTATATAGAGTAATATCTTCTGTTCTGTTTCTGAGGGCAACTTAAGTGTAGAATGGCTACCAAGTACATGTTCATACTGGGAAAAACCACTGCTCGGCAATATTTTTGACTATGGTGCCTGGCAAACAAGCTCTTTATCTGATAAATATCCACTGCATCTGTTTCTTAGTGTCACTGACATGTACATGCACTATCAGCACGCCGAATTAGATGAGACTTATTTTGTGATGCATTTAGAGTATTATTATATTATATTCGATGGACAACTCCTATTTCCTACTAATATGTCGCAGCGAGTACTAGGTATGTTGATTTTTTCATGAAATGTTCTCAATGCAATTAATGATAACCATTGTTATGCTTCCGACCATAATTATATAATCACATCATATGTCAGTGTCGAACCATTTATATCTTTGGGATCACTCTGTACATGTTAGAACTTGAGGTGCTAGATAAATGATTGTAGACATGCAAACATCTACTACTGTACTATTTATTTCGGCACATTTAAGCATGTCCAATAATGTTTGAAGATATTATTTTGGCACATTTTAGCATGTCGAATGATGTTTGAAGATATTTTAAACTAAGTTACGCCTTTATTATTCACATCCTTCATTGTATTTTGAGCCACTCCACATTCTGTAAATTACATCCTTGTGTTTAACAGTACTACACTGCAGGATGGAGTTGATGCCGATAAGCCACAGGCTTCTGAGAAAATCCAAAGACCACGTGCATTATTGGGTAGAACTGCTGGTGTAAATGGAGTTATCACTGACCAGATCCAGGTTTTTTTGCATCACCTTTTTTTTTGATCAGCAATGATTTGACCCAGTGTTTCTAAGCTTATGCTCCTTTCCTGTTGTGGTCATTAAAGCAGGGGGTACGATCTGCTGCTGAGGCAGAGAGACCAGGATCTTCAGGTAAGTAGTCTGTTGCAAATGCAATGTATTCTTTGATTGCGTATGCTATCATATCTGAGTGCAGTAGGCAAGCTTCGTGTTTATTTAGAAGTTAGTACAATTTCCCTCGGCCTATTTTACTTACCTAATTATCTTTCAGGTAGTGGAAGCACTTCTTTTTGGGGCTCAATATTTGCCTCAAGTGAGGACCGTGCACACTCTTCAGCGAGAGATAGTTCAGTGAACAAATCTTATGCTTCAGCTACTCCCAGCCTGGAACATTCATTCTCTTCAATACAGTTAAGACAGGTGAGCCATCTTACTACTGCTAGTTTTCCGTTATTATTTGAATGTGCTAAGTGATTGATGGCGACCACTCTGAAACAGCCGCCGCTAGTCCTCAAGCCTTCAGAAAATCATTCCGAGCAGGAGTCCCTTGAAATAGCAATTACAAAATTGCTGCTGCAGTCATATTACAATATAGTCAGGAAAAATGTTGAGGATTTTGTACCAAAGGCAATTATGCATTTTCTGGTATGATTCTTGTAACTCTTAGTATCTACTTAAGAGTGCATACACTGCTTATTTTTGTGTGCAAATTGTATGTACTCTGAGGGCTTATGTTTAATTGGATAATTATGGTGACTGTTTCTGTGTGCAATTTTTGTGCAATTTTCTTTTTTGCATGGTAAACATAGATGAGCGGACAGTACATAAAAATATTAAATCCTGCAATGTTTTGGCCTGAACTACTCCAAGCATGGTTAAAGACCATCTGTAGGTGGTCTTGTCAAACACTATTGGGTACCTATATTATTGTGGGTTTCCAGCAGCATCTTAGTTTTAAGCATTTGTTTTACTTAATGAGCTTGTATTGCATTGATCAGATTGCTGTAAAACTCAATTTTTGTTTTTTGTTTCACAAGAAAGAGGTCGACTTGATCTTGCCTCCTTTCCCTAATTCTTGATTCAGCTTTGTGCTGTTGCTTGTGACAGGAAGCTGCATAGAACGTCTAGTACTAAGTATTTTGTGTTTGTCAGTTCTGTTCTTGAGGAATTGTTTGTCTTGCAGGTTAATCACACAAAAAGGGAGCTGCATAATTTTCTTATAACTACCCTTTATAGGTGAGAAGGCAGTTTCTACTCTTATTTGAATCATTTCCCATCAACAGAATGAAATTATTCGCTATTGATTACCCTAAAAAAAGTTATTCGCTATTGCTCCTGTACAATAATAGCTCTTGTTATTTTCGTAAATACCAATGCAGAGAAGAGATCTTTGGGGACATGCTCAGAGAACCTGATGAAATAACCACAAAGAGGAAGCAGATACGTGACACCCTCAAGGTCCTTCAGCAAGCCTACAAAGTATGATTTCACAACTGCTCGTAGCTTTCCATCCGATTATGTTATATACTACTACTTGATCTTGACGATTACCTCTTCTGCACCTTATGTTTCTTTTGACAATTATGCAGACTTTGGATGAGATACCGCAGGAAGCGGAGACAGTTGAGCGAGGCTATTCACTGGATTCTGATGCGACCGGTCTACCACGGGTCCATGGGGTTTCTTCATCCTTCCAGGATGGAAGCTCGCCATATTCGACCCCAAAGCACTCGAGGGCTCGGAAAAGCCACTCTGGGGAGCAGCAACCTTTCAATCCTAGCTCAAGTGGCAATGGATTTTGATATTGCGATTCACGACCGCTCCCTGGTTTAGTGACTGAGCCAGCAGATGTGCTGGTAGTAACACACCACTCGAACATTCAGTTTGCAGTGCGCCCAATAGATATATGTTTTTTTTCTAGTCATTGTTATTCTTTTTAGCGTTGCGCCCAACGAAGCATTGGCATGGTGCCAAATTTTTGCCGTTTGCCCTCTCTTGTACAGTATATCGCTGCCCAATCATTTCTTCTTAAAATGATACCGGTGATGGGTTATGGTTTTTTGGTTGAAACCCATGTAAGAAGCTATGGGAACCTGTTAGTTTTAGTTTGAGTGTCCGAATACCTTGTATCTCAAGATTCTGAACACGGTTTATTTTACCGTGATAAGTCTGACATGGTTCGAAGAAATTGTGCTACATGAATATGATGTTTCCATCACCCGATTACTTTTATGGTTAATAACTGTGATATTGTAGGAGGTACAAATAAACTCCTTGGAAATTAGGTAAGTCACAGTTCAGCTCTTTTTTTAAGGTAAAACGGCAGCTGATCTGCCAAATCAATTAAGAGGGAGCAAGCAAATGTCTGGTTACAAGCTAGAGAGACTCTAGCCAATGGAAAACAGGGAAGAAAAGTAAAAAAAAACAAGACAGCCATAGAATCGCTACGCGATTTCTCGCCAACGTCAGATAACACGTTGGAGTTCCAGAGCTCCTCCCGCCAGGTATGTGCCTAGCAGAGAAAATTACAAAAAACTACCACAATTGGGGCTAGATTAACGGGTCAGTACCGATTGTACTAATTTTTTCAAAAACATACCAACACTGGGGTAATGACAACAACCGGCGCTGATACCTCGTGTTAGGCGGTCTGACGAGAAAATTGTTTGGTGAGGTGGACTGTGGGCCCCACTTGTCAGCCTAATAAAAATAAAATCTAAAGAAAAAAAGGAAAGTCAACTCGGCTCGTCTCCTCGAGCACGCAGGCCCTTGCCGTGGCCGTGCCGGCGGCGCCCGTGCCCGGCCGCGCCCGTCCTCGCCCGCGCCGGCACGCTTGTGGCCGAGGTCACCCGCGCCGGCCGCGTCCGGCCTCGCCCGCGCCCGGCTCACCCGTGGCCGAGGTCGCCCTTGCCCAGCTCGCCCGTGGCCGAGGTCGGCCGCGCCCGGCACGCCACCAGCGCCACCGCCAACGCGATGGCCGCCGCCGTCTTCGCGCCCCCCGCGCCGTTCCCGTTCTTGGGGCCACGCTCCGGCGTGGCGGCGAGGAGGAGAACACGACGCCGGCCGCAGCAAGCGTGGCGCCCGTGCCCGGCCGCGCCCGTCCCGTTCGTGTGGGTCGTGGGCGGCGGCGTGGCGCTCCCGGAAGGGTTCGAGTCGCGCGCGAGGCGCGGGCTCGTGGTGCACGGGTGGGCGCCGCAGGTGGCCATCCTGCGGCTCGCGGCGGTGGGCTCGGCGTGCCACCTGACGCCGGCGAGCTCACGGCCGTGCTTGCCGACGCGGTCGGCGAGGGAGGGAGCGTCGTGCGGGCGCGCCTCGCGGTGGAAGCGGCCGACGCGAGATGTGTTTTTGAAGGGCACCGGGGGACGCACTACTCACCGCGGCCGCGCTCGCGAGGCTGGACGACGGCTGCGCCGGTGACCCCGACGGGTCCCCGCTCTCCGCGCGCTCCTTCTCATTCGCCAGCCGCGCGCTCCACGCCGCCCATCCAGCAGCAGCAGTTCCCGAGGACGCCGCGGCCGTCGTTCCTGCAGTCGCTGTTCAATTCCGGAAGGACGGGCAGGCCAGCCGCGGGGAGCGTGAGCGCGAGTCCTTCCTGCCGTTCCTGCGCTTCTACCGCCGGCCCTACGACAAGATATCCTACCGCGCCAGGATGCGGCCGCCGCTCGGCGGGCTCATCGCCATCGTCGACGGCAAGTTCAGGCAGCAGAAGACACGGGCGCGGTCAGCTCTGACAGTGGCCCCGCCTCGTCAGACCGCTTAACACGAGCTATCAGCGCCGGTTGTTGTCATTACCCCAGTGTTGGTATGTTTTTGAAAAAATTAGTACAATCGGTACTGACGCGTTAATCTCGCCCCAATTGTGGTAGTTTTTTGTAATTTTCTCGCCTAGCAGGAGCTGATCATCCTGAATATGAGCATATTTTCCGTCAGGGTTGATTGCTGAAAAACCCTCCGGCACCGTTCTTTCCATATGTGCTAAACGCCGTAGATCACCACCATAAGCTCGTCTTTGGTCAACCCACCTGTCACGAAGCTCCGCCATTCAGCTGGGGTTGAGAATTGCTGCATCTGCACAACCAAGGCGTGAGATCCAATCCATTGCACCAGCAAGAACCAAATGGTGCGGGCGTTGAAGGGCAATTCCACTTGTGCAATTTGGTTTCTGCAATTTCCTAAACAAGTTCTCGCTTAAATTTAATTATGTGAGCTTAGCAAGCGTTTTCTAGGTGCACGTGTTTATATTGGTTATTAGTTTTGTGCGAGTAGTTCATAGTATTTCCAAAGTACATATCCGTAAGATCTTCATCGTCTTTTTCTTTACCGCCGGTGAATTCATAATACTATTTTTTTACAAGATCCACGTGTTTTCAATATGCTCACACGGTCAAAACTTTACATTGAGTGGATAACTATGCTTTCTATTTTCTCGCAAAAAAATAAAATTTAGAGGCATTTTGGCAGAGAATGTAACGATGAGTGTCTACAAACAGAAAACATGGAGAATAGGCCGATCATGACGAATGGCAATTTACTGAAATTTTGCAACCTTTTTTTGCTCGCCCTCCCAACTTACAACTCCACGCTCATCGGATCTTAGTCCCTAATTAATTATCCAACATATAAACCTCTTAATTAATAGTCATGGACGAAAATACTTTAAAGGGGGTGTACCAGAGCGGCAGAGCGCACCTCCATTCACGTTGGCAGAGGCCCAGTGGTTGGGTTGCGGTGTGGCAACCCAACGATCTAAGTTCGATCCCCGTCGAGGACAAATTTCTTGAAATTCTCACAAAGTAGCATTTCTACTATAAAAAGATGCCCTGGGTGCTAGTGCCCACGGGTCTCATTTTTTGAGAACTAGGCAGAGGCCTAGTGGTAGGGGCATGGTGGAGCATCCCTGCTGACCACGGTTCGAGTCCTATCAGGACCGAATTATTGGTAACTCACGTGGGTGGGCTGCTTCTATAAAAATATGCTGGGTCTCGTTTTTTTTTGTTATTTGTATGCATCACTGGCTCACCACTGTGGCAGATAGCTAACGCTCAAAGCGTGCTTGCAAGTTCCAAACACCGAGGAGGAAGTATGGAGTGTGGTAAAGGAGTTGCCACCGGATCAGGCACCAGGCCCGGACGGGCTTCTCGGTATATTTTACCAGAAGGCGTGAAACATTATCAAGAATGATGTGATGGCGGCGATCTTTAAACTGTATGTTGGAGAGGGAAGAGGTTTTGGCAAACTGGATCAAGCTCTTACCACCCTAATACCGAAGAAACAAGATGCTGTGGAAGTCGGAGACTATCGCCCGATTAGCCTGGTACACAGCTTCTCTAAGTTGTTTTCGAAAAACTTGGCCAACAGGTTGAGAAGGAGAATCAGTCAGGCAGTCAGCTTTTGTGAGAGGCAGGAGTCTAGGAGCAGGGACGGAGCTAGGAATCTTGTACAAGGGGGGCCAATTGATCATTATGCAACTTGGAGGGGGCCATATAAGCTAACTAGAAAAATACCCCGCGCGTTGCAGCGGGAATCTCTTTAAAGAATTATTATGTAAAGGAAATGGGCATAAAACACATGAAATATTTATTTGTCAAGATTCAGTTGATCACAATAAGACAATAAATTTCTTGTGAAATTGTTGAATATTTGAGGACTAAATATTTGTGACGTGGACAATTATATGGTTGAAAAAAGATGACATGTATAGGTTGCATGAAAGATGTACTATTATTAATTATTGTTAGTGGAGATGACATGGAAAATTGATTGGCTAAAATAGTGGGTGATGTGGATAGCTTGCATGTTGAGATAGAAAAATAATTAATGCACTTAGTGGGGGTTTTGCTTTATAAAAGTTATAGATTTGGAGCTAATCTTCACATAATATCCCTAAATATATATGGGGTTTTCAGAAAATTTTACAGCATGGGGGGAGCCAGGGCCCAGCTCGCCCCCTGCTGGCTCCGTCCCTGTCTAGGAGTCTGCACGACAACTTCGTGTTAGTGAGACAGATGGCACGGAAGACAAATGCGAGAAGGGAGAAAGGGGTGCTGGTCAAACTGGATATTTCTCGAGCGTTTGACTCCATATCTTGTTCTTTTTTGTTTGAAACTCTGAGACATCTGGGCTTTGGTACACTGTGGTTTAACAGCTTGGTCAAGATTCATGTTGGCAGAGGGGATAAAGTGCTGTTCTGGAAAGATAGATGGCTACAAGGGCGCTCGGCGTTTGACATTGCCCCGACGGTGGTGGAATCGGTTTCAGTGAGATGCGGGAATAGTAGAATAGTGCAGCATTCTCTGAAGAACAACAGCTGGACCCGTGATATTCCGATGGAATTTCCTCTGGAAGGGTATGCACTATGCTACTTCTTTAATGGCATGCACTTCTGAAACTGTTCTTATGAGCATGGTGGAGCTTCTGTTATCCACATTTTGGCACAACTTCCATGTCCAGTGCATTACACTTTGGGTCAGGGAGTTCAGCTCTGTTTCCTGCAGGGAATTCTTGTTCCCATGGTGTGGGAGGCAGGGACAGCGTGGAGGCTGAAAACCCCCTCCATTATAATGGGGCGGGGAGCTGTGTGTAGTCGTAGTTAGAAATAAGGGAGGATTTTTAAGGGTTTGAAATAAGAGTATAGTTTTCAAATATTTTTGATCGGAGGCTTTACCTAGAGAGTGCAACATATCCCCTCAATATGTAGAGTTCTGTGAGGCGATCATGAACGTGGGCCGCGATCTCAACGAGCCGGACATTTTCATGTGGCCGTGGCGAGCTCTGGGAAGCTCACCGCAAAGTCCACGTACAATTGGCTTTGTTAGGGAAGGGTTAGGTTGCGGCAGCAGCTTGCATCTGGGAAGCTAGGGCACCCTGAAGTGCAAGATTTTCCAGTGGTTGGCGATCAAGCGCCGGCTTTGGACTACGGTGAGAAGAGCAAGGCATGGGTTGCAGCAGGATCTGAACGCCTGTTTCACCTGTCTGCAGGATTTGGATTCGGTTGATCACATCTTGATGCAATGCCCGTACCCGAGGGAAACTTGGTTCAGGTCGTTGCAGGAGGCCAGACTGCCGGACATCACCCCGCTGGATACAGATGTTTTGGAAAAATGGTGGCTCAGATCAAGGGACAGACTTCGAGGTGCGGAGAGGCGCCAATTCGATTCCAGAGTGGTATTGACCTGATGGCTGCTATGGAAGCAGCGTAACGCGCGCGTGTTCAACAATGCAGCGCGGATGCTCTCGGCTACAGAGCTGGTGTCGAAGATCAGAGAAGAAGCCCGAAAATGCAATTCTAGCGGAGCCGGTGTCTACCGGTCAACCAGGAACCGTCCATTTCCGTGACGATTCGTGCGGCCGGCGTACGGTACAAGCTGTATAGAGCGCGTAAAGTTTCGTATCTGAATAGAAAATAGATGTATTTACTGGCAACAATGCGTGTGGGCCCACTGCAAGACGTGTTGTCATTTCAATTCCTACCCTCCGCATGTGATTGCCGTACCTCTCATTCACTGCGGAAGCCAAGCTTCCATACTCTGTCTCTCTTCAGTGATTGATTGGAGTCCACCGAAGCTAGCTGATTCCATTTTGAGTGTAAAAGCTTTCTTAGCTATTTCCTATATCAATTTAAACTTCTTGTTTTGATATTTGAGTTACTGGGGACGAGATCTTCAAAACAAGAGCAATATTGGATACGTTTTGAAAATGTTTAAAATTCAAATGTAAGCTGTATCAAAATAATATGACATTTGAAGATACATTTACAACATTTGTATCATACCTAATGTGATTCAGTTATGTATTAGAAATCAATTATTTTTCTTATGGATTCTCGATTTATATCAACAAACTATGAAATATATATGATTCACACATGTATATCTTTCTTTTTTCAAAATAGTTTCAGCTTGTTTCAGAAAAAGTTTCAAAATATTGTAAGATACTCAAATTGAACAAGACATTTGTCAAGTATGGGTTATGTAACATGTTGGTATCAAAGATATGCCTAGAAATCAACTATTTTGATCATGAATACTAGTTTTTTATATCAACAAACTATGACATATATGTGGGTCAAAACACGCATATATATATATATATATATATATATATATATATATATATATATATATATATATATATATGTCATTTTTGTTTCAAAATAGTCTCAGTTTGTTTCAGAAAAGTTTCAACAATATTAAAAAAAGTTGTGAGCTACCTAAAATAATCAAGATATTTGTCAAGTATGGGTTCCGTAACATCTTGGTATCAACAAATATGACATATATTACAAAGATTTACTGAATTTGTGTCAGACCAATATTATATCAACAAACTATGACATATGATATTGAAATATGATGCATCTTTTACCGATTCATATACGACATGAATCACATATCCATGTTAACTAGATATGTCACAAGGAATGGTTTTAATATCAGATTGGTATCAAAGAAATATGACATATATTACACACATTTATTAAATTTCAGAAATACTTTCAAAATATTGCGAGCTACTCAAATATGACATCTTGGTATCAAACAAATATGAAATATGTTACATACAACAACTAAATTGTGTGTCATACAAAAATGATCCAAATTTGTTTTAGAAGTAAATTATTTTTATTATGGATACCAATATTAGATCAACAAAATATGACATATGCTTAATGTTTATTCCTCCGTTTGACGATCTATGAAGCATCTATGCAGAAAAATACTACTAGTACGTACCTGAGTTCAGCCGCCGCAAAGTGCTTTGCAAACCGAACGGGCGGCCAACACTAGCTAGGTCAAGCATGCGAGGGCTAGCTGAGCGTTGAGGTTATAAGTGCTAACAATAAATGCACAACCTACGTATCTACCCAGCCCTTCTTTACCCACTGTATACCTAACGGGAAAGATAAATACCGCCTGCTCCAATCCAAATCGCGAACCAACGACGGACGGCGGATGCTGCACCGGTAGACACCGGCGCCGCCAGAAAAACTGCGTTGAGAAGAAGCCGCCTTGTGGCGTAGTGATGGTCTGGGTGGGTGTAGAACTGTAATAGGAGACTAGTCCCTTTTCGCTTTCTTGTTTGGTGTTGCCTGCCTTGGCTGTTCGTAGTTTGAGATGCAGATTCTTGTAATTTTTTTGCTCTCCTTCTATACTGTTACTTTGTTTTTAGGTATGGGAGAAAAACAAGAGGCTATGGGTTTTTCATAGTTTTCAGTGAAAGTTGGTTTTGACCGAATACTTTCTCATGATCACTATACTACATAACATACATTACAGTATTCAATGACATCGGGACATGTGTTAAAATACATTTCTGTAGCAGTGAATACACATGTGTTACTCTCATTTATTTGACAGATACTATTAAAGTTGCGACTCGTCTGTAGCAGAGTACTTTCTCCGTCCTAGTTTGTAGGGCATAATTTGCAAATCTCTTTGACCAAGGTGCTAGCTAATTGGGGCTAAAAACTTGCATGCATTGGTGAGAGAGACAACTAGCCAATTACTGTGAGGACATTAAATGCAATTGTGTCTAAAAGGTGGAGAGTTTTGGGACAAATAGTTTTTGAGATTATGCCCTACAAATTAGGACGGAAGGAGTATTTGAAAGTTGAAGCATCTGTGCAGACATGTAACTGTTTGTTGTTACCACAAATATGGATTCCACACGGAAGAACTCATGGAACAGAACTGGGAATCTGAAGATGCAGCCATGGAGCGACAGATAGTAGACGGCGAGACGACGGCATGCATCATGTCTCGCTGTCCCCATATGCCTTCCAACTCCAAAGTCCCAAAGTAAGGGCATGTTTGGTTGGGCTTTTGCTGTGGCCATAAGCCCAACCAAACGGTCTGGCCAGCAAATGTGCTTATTCGAAAAGCCACCCGGAAACGAACGTCCCGAGCGAAGCACGCGGGAAGGTGCTTTTCGGCTTTGGCTTACCAGCTCTTCCTTCTTTGCCCCTGAAGTTCCGGTGTATTACACCCATCTGCCATCCCACGATTCACCATCGTTCATCCTCACAGCCTCTCGTCTGGATAAGGTTCGGCAGCCAGCGCCGCCGCCATGGTCGATGTTGAGCTTCACCGCCGGTCGCCCTCGACCCTCCTAGCCTCGTCGCCGCCGGCCGCCCCCGCCCCTCCCTGCCTCGTCGCGGCCGGCCGGCCCCCTCCGTGCCCTCCTCCACAACAGGAGCTCGAGCTCCAGCACGACAACCGGCCGCGACAGGAGCACGACGACCGGCGCCGGCAAGCGCGAAGACCGGCCGCGGCAAGAGTGCACGAAGACCGGCATTGTCGACGGAGAGCTTCGTCGCTGGCCAGCCCCGCCCCTCCCTATCCCGTCGCCGCCGGCCGCCCCCGCCCCCGTGCCCTCCTCCATAGCAGGAGCTCGAGCTCTAGCACAACGATCGGCCGCGGCAGGAGCGCATGACGACCGGCGCCGGCGAGCGCGAAAACCGGCCGCCGCAGGAGCTAGACCACGACGCCTGTTTACCTGTCCCCTCTACATCAGGAACCCGAGCTCAACCACGACGACCGGCCGGGGCAGGAGCTCAACCACGACGAATGGCGCTGGCGAGCTGACAATTACTGTAGTAGTTGATAATGTGACAGTCAGCCGAATTTTAACCAATTAATTAACTAGATAATGCATTAATTAAATATAACATGGTTACATTCTAAATTAATTGATCAATAAAAATAAGTAATTTGTCTCCGAGTTCTTCAGGGTATATCGGACACCTCACAGCCACAATTTAGACAGCTACTTGCCAAATGGCTTCATAGTTTTCTCGAGAAAAAAATATTATACCCTATTTTCTCCCAAATGGGGAACGAAAGCCAGGCCTCTGCAGCGAAAAATGAATGCGGCATTTTTATTTCATAGTTCAGAAAAATGTAAAGAAAACAAACCTTATGTAACAAGGCTCGCGATGGAAATTTCACCAGGCTATCACTAGCCCTATTGTAAAAAAAAAAAAAATACAAAAACAAAGAGAAAATATACAACTTTTAAGCAAAGCCTCAAAGAAGGAAAATCTGCTTATGACGAGTCGAAACTAAGGTCGACCTACGATTTTCATCCCCAAATACGAGAGACACCACCTTTAGTAAGGGCACGACGCAAACACACGATCAACATTGCCAAAAATGTTTTCACCTAATTGTGCAAACTCAAAGTTGTAATGACTACCATCATCACCTGTCCGGCCACGACTGACCAGATGCTTGAGGAGAACTGGAAGCCGAACATGTCCCATACCACCATGCATCCAACCAATGTCGCACCATCTTCGATCAAGCGGTAACATGCATGACTTGACACCACATAGCAGAGGTTGGGTGTAGCACCTGCCACGATCATGCATAACTTGACGCCTCCATATCAGATGCTACATCGCCACCGCTGGCCAGGCATGACTTGGAAGCTCCATCGAAGTTGTTGTGCATGCGTAGCACCTGATGCGTCGAATCGAAGTCAATTTCGAAGTGGAGGGGCTTCCCATACCTCCGTCGGCCATGAAACTCCACGGTCACAGATGAGGACGTCCCATACCGCCATCGACCGTGACACACGTAGCTAGAGACCGTCACCACTAGGAAGATGTAGCTATCACGTCATCCACATGACCACGGAGGCCACCGCAGCCCCGTCGCCAAACTCCTGCAACATCATCAGACGACACCACGGCGAGCAGATTGCGGCCAGAACGCCGCCGCTAGACTAGCTGTAGGCAACCACGCTGCCGCAACCACGACCACCAGCATCCACCACCTCCACGCCGCAAGTCGATGTAGATCTCACTCCATATAACTGATGGCCCGAAGAAACGAGGCTTCTATGAAGTCGGCACCGCCGCCGCTGGTCCCTCCAACCGATGCAAGTTCTAAAAGAAATGCCCCCGAGAGGGGCTACGACACGCAAGCACCACCATCGCTCGATCCCGAAGAGATTTAAGGTTTTCCCCAAAGTTGTGTCGGATATAGGTGCGAAGACATCATCTGACTCCACAATTCCCTACCATATCCGGAGATCCATCCATGAACACGCTGCCTCCCCTCGCCAAGCGCCGCCACCACACATCAGGATGAGCCGACCCTGCGCGTTGGCCGATGAGATCCGTAACCGAAGAACTCGTTATCGCCGCTGGAAAATCCCGTGGCTACGCCGTCGGTTGAGGGGACTTTGCCTGGCAGTGTCCTCCTACGGCAGCGCGGAGGCGAGGAGGAGATGGGGACGGCGGCTCCCGAGTTGTCCTGGGCATGGGCAACACGGGGCTCGATAACCTATTAGATCCTAATTAATACCGAACAGATAAATCTCTTGAATGGAAGTTTTTAAAAGTGGGTGTACGAAAGCACACCCCATTCATGTTATTTGCATGGATCACCGGCTCACCATACTGTTGTAGATAGCTGGCACACAAAGCGTGGTTGCAAGTCACAACACATATAAATGACAGCCACGGCACTTCGATCGTCTTCCATCTGAAGAACACAAGAGAATAGAATAGAGAAAAAACATCGCTGTGAGATATGGGAGGAAAACAAGAGGCTAGCGCATGCACCTTGTGGAGGCACGCAAAGAAAGTAAAGCTTAGTTCGAAACTGAATAGAGGAAATTGAATTAGAAAGAAGAGGATGGTATGGTCTGAGTAGCCGCATCACCGCGCATTTCCTTGTAGGCATACACGGACAAGGAGAGGCCGGTGGCAACGGCCGACGCGGCGGAGATGGTACTGAGCACCAACATCGGCGGACATGTGTTCTTCTTCATGCCCACCTACCTGCCGGTGGAGGGCCTCCTTATCCTCCTGTCGTTATTCCTGGGCGACGACAGCGTGGACGCCTACGTGCCACTCTTCAGCCGCGACATAGACATCTTCAAGAGCTGCTGCTACACCCTCGAATAGCGCTGCTTCCACGCACTTGCCATGCGTGCCCGATGTAGGTATAGCTAGAACCCCTGTACCAAATAAATGATAATACCATGCTTTCGCTTAAGCAGTGTGCGGTGCTTCACAAGGTTTTCTGTTGTGGTCTTAGATCAGTAGGACAAAGACTTCTATTCAGATACACGCAATATTCTTTAAAAAATGTTGGCATATTTTGGGAGAGTCAATCACGGCTGAGGTGAGGTTTTGGAGGCAATCAACACAAAGAAAATACCTCAGGGTAGCAAGGACACGGTAATTGTTCTCATACCGAAGGTACAAAATCCTGAAGTTATATCTCAATATACACCTATTAGCCTTTGTACGGTGCTTTACAAAGTCATTTCGTTGAGGCTGAAATCTATTCTTGATGAGGTTATATCACCGGTGCAAAGTGCTTTTGTGCCAGGAAGGCTATTACGGATAATATTTGATTATGAATGTATCATAAATTGAAGAATACAAAGAAAGGGAAAAGTGGTTACTATGCGGTTAAATTGGACATGCATAAGGCCTATGACAGGGTAGAATGGATTTTTTTTTATAGAAGATTATTCTTCGGTTGGGCTTTGATGCTGGTTTCGTTGATCTATTAATGGCATGTGTTAATTCTGTCAAATATAAATCAGATTCAATGATCAAGAAACTGAAGAATTTGCACCATCTCGGGGTCTCCGACAGGGGGGTCCACTATCACCTTATCTGTTTTGTTATGTGCAAAGGGTTTATCAAGCTTATTGGCTCATGAAGAGGAGGTTTGTGGTATTAAAGGAGTCAGAGTGTACAGAAATGCACCATCAATGTCGCATTTATTATTTGCTGATGATTCTCTAATCCTTATGAAGGCTGATTCGATTAATGCAACCTCATTGAGATGAGTGCTTGACGAATACTGTGCAAGTTCAGGATAGTTGGTGAGTTTGGCTAAATGTAGCATTTACTTTAGTCCGAATGTCAAAGTGGAAGATAAGGCTAGTATCTATTCGGAGTTGGATATCATGATTCATGACAGAGTCGTTGTCCGATAAATATCTTGGGCTACCTGTCATGCTGGGGGGTGGTTGGAAGGAAAAGCTATTTTCCACAAGTGGCAAAGAGTTGCTTTTGAATGTTTTAATACAATCAGTCCCTGTATATGCCATGGGTGTTTTCAAAATTCCGAAAGATATTTGCAAGCTAATCACATATGAAATGGCTGGGTTTTGGTGGGGAGATGATGTAAATAAGACGTATGCACTGGTTTGCTTGGTGGCGGATGTGTATCCCAAAGAGTAAGGGAGGTTTGGGGTTCCGTGATTTAAATAATTTCAATCTTGCTATGCTTGCAAAACACGTTTGGAGACTGATAGTTAAGCATGATTCCTTATGTGCATGAATCTTGAAGGCTAAATATTATCCAAATGGAAATGTATTGTCAGCTGGGCCTAAACAAGGGTCATCTTTTACTTGGCAGAGCATTGTAAAAGGGATTCAGACTTCTAAAAGAGGGCATATTTGGAGAGTCGGTAATGGTACCAATATTAACATCTGGGAGGATCAATGCATATCCTCTAGTCCCCCGAGGAGAGTTATCACACCTAAAGGACAAAATATTTACGAACTGTTGATGAGTTGATAAGTCCTATAACTGGAGGGTGGGATACAGAGCTAATTAAAAGTATGTTTAGCCCGATCGATGTCAATCGGATTTGCAAATCCCGCTAAATACAAATATAATGGATGATTTTGTTGCCTGGCAGTTCCCCAAAAGCTTCAGCTTCACAGTACGGTCAGCATATTACATAGAATGGCAACACCAATTTGGTTCAATGATATCCAGAGGTGATGGGCAAAACACCTCCGGTGATAATCCGGTGTGAGATATAATGTGGAAGCTTAACATTCCCAGTAAGGTTAAAATATTTTTGTGGAAAGCTTTGCACGGTATTGTGTCAGTCTGGGAATCCTAGCATAAAGACATATTAAAACATCGAGCCAATGTCCAGTATGTAAATCTGGTTGTGAAGATATATGTCATCTGATGTTCACATGTAAAAGAGCAAAAGAAGTTTGGCAAGCCTTGGGAGTTCATGATATAATTGAAGAAGCAGTGAAGTTAGACAGATCCGTTCTGTAGTACTTGAGGAGATTATGTGTAATAAATCTATTGGAAAGATGATTATAGGGCACTATGGATGGAAGGAAACAGTGGTTGTTGGTGCAAGGTATATTGGTGGCAGCGACGTGAATTTGTAAAGGGAGAAAAGGTGGCTTCTGCAATCAAAGCTTTGACAGCAAATTATGGAAAGGGGAGTAAGAACCCTCCAGCTAATTTGATTAAGTGGGAAAAACCACCGTATGATCTCTATAAAATAAATGTTGATGCTTCATACTTTCCAAATGGAACTGGGGATGTGGCTGCTGTTATTAGTAATCACCGAGGCGAGGCTGTGGCGGGCGCCTCCTGGTTACTGAATAATAATCTGAATGCTACAGCAGCTGAAGCATCAACGATTCAGAGAGGATTAGAATTAGCTGAAAGCATGGAATGGAAGAAGGTAATTGTCAAATCCGACTGTCAAGAGGTGATACAAGCTTGCAGTGGTGTGATTGAAATCTGGAGTCCTTATACAACTATCTTAGCAGATATTCAAAAGGCTTTTCGTATCGGTTTAGTGCATTTTGTTCGTTGTCCAAGGGAGGAAAATAAAGTGGCGCACAATCTCGATAGGTTTTCTTTTAACTCGAATTCATCTTAATTTGTATTGGGAGTTTGGGACGATGAGCCCACTAGCTTTATTTTGGCAGACTTGATTGAAGATGAAACTATTATTTGAGAATTAATAAAGTGCGCCATAAGGCTTGGATCCTTTATTACTACTCTATGGTGTCGTTAATTACCATCCACAGTAATTCTTACTCCCTCAGTTCCACAATATAAGATGTTCTAGCCATTTGCCAAATGCACATGTGTGAACATGTATCTAGACACATTTTAGTGTATACGTGCACTCTTTTTAGTCCGAATCTAGACAACATGGGTACCACCTAAAACATATATATTGTGGAACGGAGGGAGTACTTGACATCTATGTCGGAAAGTGACTTGTAATTGTTATCTATCATTTGATGAAATTGTCTGAAAACAAAATATATATATGTGAGGAAGCCGGTTATAATTGTTATCTATCATTTGCTGAAATTGTCTGAAGACAATATAGAACATATCCTCATATATTCGTAATAAAATATCGCTAAAGCCCACAAGCAGATTAGTCCTCCTTCAGGGGCCACTTCCAACGACGGTGGGCGCCGGCCCGTGCATTACCTCTGACTCCAATGGAGTGCCGCATGACATCATGGAGCATGTTGAAATACATAATGTAGCTCATTTTTCTTCAGTTCGTATTTTTAGTTAAATTGGCTAGTATATCAATTCAATATCAGAGTCAATCGGTCTCAAGTTTAAGACATAGCCAACACACTATTAAATACATTGTAAAATAGTTGCGCTTTCCATCCTTGTCTGGCCTGTTAGAGGGTGAAGCTTGACCGCGCCGTCGTGGATTTGTTGGTGACGCCCGCCTTCAACGCAGCCGCACAGGTCATCTTCATGGTCTTCGCATGGATGGACGAAGAACTGGCCACCGAGGAGGCTGTTGAGGCCACCTCAAAGTCAAAGGCAGTGGATGAGGCAGCAAAGTACAGCTACCTTTTCATGGGGTTGGATAAAAAACAGAAATAGTGATACTGAAATCTAAAATTTCCTAATTTTGTTTCAAGAGGAGGTAGCCAGGTAGGTAAGACTGTAACATGTACCTTCTCCTGCATGAAATACAAGCTGATTTGTCAAACTTAGATGTTGCAATGTCGGATGCCGGCATCCAAAAAACTTGTTTATTTTTCAGTGAGCACCAGTTTCTCCCAACCACATTCTGACCACAGCAGCAGGTACAAGCTGACTTAGCAAACCAAAATGTAAGATGACACCTAAAAATACATTACATTGCCAATGATGTTTCATTTGAATGTTTTCTCCTTCCTAGATACAGGGCTAGATACACAAACCACAACAACGTCGAACTGATACGCACGGCGAAAATCTGATGAAACATCCCATGAGATCCTTGCGCTTGAAGTTCTCCTCTTAACCTTAACCTGCACACACACAGTTTCAATGCTGGTCTACACGAAAAGGGAATCGCTCTAAAAGCCACTATATTACATCGCTGTGACACGTCTCTTCTCCTAGCACAGTTTGTAAGTTCCTGGTTGCTCGAGACAAGCTAGATATGCCAGTTTCTCCAATTACCTTGTGCCTATCTGAGATCCTTGAGTCGACCGTTGGTTAGGCCGGTGTAAAATTCCTCACAGCAACCCATGACTTTCCGGGTCGGCATGGAGAAGCGCTAGAGATGCAAGCATCCACCAGATTAGCGCCTAACCCATGCCACTTCCAGTCTTTCAGGTACGCCCAAGTCACTCCTATTGGGTCAGCCTTTTGGTAGCCTACTTGGCTTTCTTCTTCTTCGCTTTTGTTTTGGTTTTTATTTTCTTCTTTTTCTGAACACTTCCAGATTCCCGTCTGAAGATTGCCAGGACTTCGATGCTGCATTAGTAATTTCATCAAGTAATGTGATTCAAGACTACAAAGTATCCAGCATGCACATGACAAACCACATTTATCTAAACAACTTCTTTTTTAGCAGGGAGGTTTTATTGCTCTCCTGGCGTCTGCGTCAAGAGGATGCACACAGCCAACATAGTTTATTTACTACTCCCTCCGATAGGAAATGGTTGACACAAATTTGTCAAAATTCGGATGTATCTACACACTAAATATGTCTAGGACATCCGAACGGAGACAAATCTGTGTCAATCATTTTCAATCGGAGGGAGTATAAAATTTTGAAAGGGGTCCAGGGGCAAGCATCTGAATAATCATCATAATAATAAAAAACTAGCATCACCTAGTTGCCTTCAACTAATGTCAAAATTAAGCATGGGTTTGCATGGGTAGAGGTGGAGAAGCTAAGTGAAGCTATTGGAACAGGTCATTGAAGCCAGATTTAGCTTTAGACAGGTTCATTGATTAAGAATATTGAGAAGCGTCTTCAAGTTAATTATTTTGATCAGCGAAGCCAGCTCTATCAAGTGCCCCTAAAGCATGAAGCCATGGACATGGCAAAGTCCACGATTATGACAGTTAAGACACTGAAATACACATGCTAGACTGCTCTCGGACTATATTCAAACTTAATTAGCCATATGGTAGCCATCATTTCGGGCCGGAATCATGATTCAATTGATATTCCATACCCAACGTGTTTGGCTGTCATGGAATTGGAAACACCATTTCAATTGGAATTCCAGCAAATGTCTTGGTATGTTAAGTCAATTTCTGTCCATGACCCTGTCATTTCATTTCTACCAAATAAAATGAAATGATGGGATCACTGTTCTTCATTTCATTTCGGCCAAATGCAATGAAATAAGGGGTGCCAAATGAGAGATTCAAATCAATATAATCACCCAAGCCAAGTGGCAGTAAGCGTTGGTCAGAGCAATAAGAGTTATGTTTGTTTGTGTTAGAGCTTGAAAAGGTACAGAAGGATCTCCAAGACTTCCCTATACAATTGCAAAACAAAAGGACAATTTGCAGTCGAGATTTTGAAACAGTACCTATCAGTGCCAGGGAAGAAGTTAAAAGCATGAGCATTCTCCAAATACCAGGCCTCGTGGGATATCAGGCTTTTGCAGTCCTGTAGATGAAATGGTTACAGATGAGAGAAGAGAACTGCAGCAACAGAAAACTGAGGTAGAAAGGGTACAAGTTTCAGAGACTCCTTATAAGCTACCATTGCATAACACAAACAAATAGAGTTCCAGGACTTTATGATACATAAGCAACTGTCACCTTCTTAAAACTTTCCCACCCACAGCTGATGTATATGAGGGTTTCTGGCCATGTTTCACTACTTTCTTCCATGATTGTGCTATCAACATGAACAGCTGCCTCCCTTGCTCGTAGGATCCATGGTCTCTTCTCATCTTTGACCTTCATAAGTGAACTGCGTACAGAAATGAATGCCATTCCCGATGAAGTTACCACAATGGAAAAGGATACCGCAATTTAAGAAAACTCAGGTGTACATATTTGTCAAATAAATAAAATTAAAAGCATGAAAGCACACAGACTGAATGATACTTCTTCTACCTTTTAGCCTTGTACGCCTTGCGCTCAGACAAACCTACTCTCTGTAGAGCATTGATAACAGAAGGGTGCAGTCCTTTCCTGGGAGGATCCACGATAGCAACACTAGACCCTTCAAGCCAGTGAATAGGTTCCTGGTACCATGATGCAGGTTAAGCCTGGGCATACTTTGGTTTGAAACCGGACAAACCGTCAGGCCACACCGCACCGCACCGTCAGTACGGTTTTGGCCGGGTTTAACCAGTTTACGAACTGAAACCGTCATCGAGAAACTCCCTGATGGGCTGAGACGGGCTGAAACCAACTAAACCGCGAAACCGCGTCAGTTACCCCAATCGTCGTCATCGATCAAAAGATAAAAAACGAAAATTCACCAGCCGCTACGGCACGGCGGAGGCGGACAGGGCGGAGGCAGGGCTTCGAGGTATGGGCGACGAGGTAACGTACACGGCAACGGCGCGGCCTGGGCGCGGCAGGTCTCCACGACCTTGCCGGCGATCGTGGCGGACGGGCAGGTGCCGGCGCTAATTTAACTGCGGCTCTTGGTGGCGAAGAGGGCGCCGCGCGCAACGTGGTGGTCCGGCAGCTGTGGGCGCACACTCTGCAGCAAGAGGTCGAACTAATCGAGTCGCTCCTGCCCTGCTTCTGGTACACGCCGTCGACACGGAGTTCCCGGGACGGTGTACCGGCCGACGATGCCAGCGTACGCGGTCACGACGGAGAAAAAGTACGCCTTGCTCTAGGCGAACGTCGACGAGCTGAACTTGATCCAGATCGACGTCGACCTCACCCTGTTCGACGCGGCGGGCCGGCTACCGAACGGCCGCACCGGCGGCGGCGGCAGCGTGCAGTACGCGAGTTCGACCGCCGCACCGGCGGCTCAATGTTTGGCAGATGAGCGCGCTGTACGTAAGTTCAACTTTCGGGGAGTTCGACCTCCAGCGCCACCACCACGCGCCGGAGTCGATCGCGTGGACTTCGACCGGGATGGCATCGACGCGGGCGTTCAGCCCGCGGCTGCAAGCTTACGACCTTGGCGATGCCGGCGTTATCACCTTCAGCGGCGCCTACGACCTGGCGTACCTCGTCAAGATGATGCTGGGCCGCGGGTACAAGCTGCCCGTCACGACGGCGGCGTTCGAGAGCGTCGTCAAGGCCATGATCCGGAACAAGTTCTATGACGTGAAGGAGATGGCCCGCCGATGCGCAAGGGACGTCGACCTCTGCGGCGGGCTGGACCGTGTCGCGGGGAAGCACGACGTGCCGCGAGCCGTCGGGAAGGCGCAACAGGCCGGGTCCAACATCCCAGGCGTCGGGATGAGGGATCACGGTGCAAACCGGTGTAAACCGTGCAAACAACCGCACCAAACCGTCGTTTAACATGTGATGTAAACTCATGAAACCAGACCAACCCGTCGTAAACCGTGGCACACGGTCTGTGTACGGAAACCAGCAGAAACCGTCCCAAACCGTGTATGCCCAGGCTTAATGCAGGTTCCAAATGAATGCTTATACCATGAAATGTAACCATCACAGAAAATACAAGTTCGGTTGCTTACAACTGAAGCATCGGTATTGTGCCAAGTTATGGTGCAACCCAGGTTTGTTGGAAGTCGGCTTGCTGACTTCTCAAAAGACAGCTTCGACATTTTGTTGATCTCAACACATTTCACAGACCTGTAATTATAAGAATTTCTCATGAATAACTTTAACAAGAGTTTCTAAAAAAAAGCGAGGCACTATAACTTGTACAGTGGAAGTTCTTATAAATATTTGAATAGAGAAGCCACCGGAAGCCTGGCTGTCCTAAATCGCGAGATTGAGTCAACTGGCTTTAGAACCAGGCCCACCAGAAGCTCTTGCAAATATATACTCCCTCCGTTCCTAATTATAAGATGTTTTAGATATTGCAATGTGGACTATAGGGCTGAACATAAAGCTCGAAGCTTGGCGAGCTTAATGAGTGCTCGGTTGCTCGACTCGTTTGAGCTCAGCTTGTTTTCTTAATGAACCGAGCTGAGCAGCAATTTTCGCTAGTTAACACTAATGAGTTAAACAGTCGAGCTTGCGAGGTTCCTGAGTTACTCGTTAAGCTCGGTAGCATAGTGGCAGCAGGCCGCATGCCTTCATGGCTGGCCTTGTAGTGTAGCCCATCTAACATGAATATGGCAAATAGCCCATAAGACAAACCGAGGAGCGACCGGAAATTCTTCTCTATAATGAACGAAAAGTTACGGAATCTCCTGATGGCTGGCACACTGTTCCTTAACGAGATTTAGAGAGCTGCTCGCGAGCGCTCGTGAACATGTAACAAACCGAGCCAATCTTTATATTTAGCTCGTTATCCTTAACAAGCTTAACGATCTGAGTCTTAACGATCACCAATCTTAACGAGCTGAGTCTTAACGATCCGAGGAGCTAGTTAGTCCTGCACTGGACTACATACGGACTAAAATGAGTGAATGTACACAGTTAAACGCGTCTAGATGCATAGGAATCTGAGAAAACTGAGAAAAGCTAAAACATCTTATATTTAGGAACCGGGTGAGTAGTATTTTCAGTATAAAAAAGTGCAAATCAACATTTCTACTGGAAAATAACATACTTCGTTTTCAAAAAATTATCACTTGGCTATGGACCAAATCACAGTGGTTTTGGGACTCACTGGTCGAGCCAGACCAGTCTCGCATTTATCATTTCCAGACCAGATCCGAGCAGGGTCGGGCAAAGTCTATCTGAGACAACCAAATATTTTAACTTACATAACTGTATTAACTGTAGCGCACTAGTTTTGTATACCAGCGTTTATTTAGTACAAATAAGACTTCTAGCTCTTCGGACAAATACATTAGTGCAGTATTCTATATTGTGCATGCATTAAGATAGTGTATCAGATCATGAATCATTTAAAACATGGACGAATTTAAGTCTGCTCCACAGCATCTTATAATGCATTTTTTGTACTCACCTGCATTTCCTAGAAGCCGCAAGGGATAACCCAATAACACCAGCACCAGAGTACAAATCAACAACTGTTGAGCCACGTGGTACATATTTGACCAACTTATGCAGTAATGAGTTAAAAGACTGCAAAAGAAATACATCACTGTGTAAGAAAATATTGTATGGAGAACTTAACTCAAGCTAAGATATACAATCAAACTTCAGTTCTGACTATAACCAAGATCCATGTGGAACTGAAAATATAGTGTATAGGATGGCTCTATGGTTAATTAACAACACCTAGTAAATAGAACTGCCTATAGTTTTTTACTTCTGTGGTGAGCATTGGTTCACAATGCGACAAGACGACAACTATGGTGCCGAAGATGGTTGATATTAAGGCTTCAAGGGCATTGAAAGGGGAGATGGACAAAGAGTAGGATGATGAACTTCATATGGGATATAGATAACAACCCTATGTGACGGACAACAACCCTAGCCGCCGCCTCCCAGGTCGCCCCCGCCCAGGCGACTCCGGAGGCCCCTTCCTCGACCCCTCCAGCGCCCCCTCATCGGCGTGCTCCCGGCCATCGCCGTTGCCGTCGGCGGTGGCAGTGGCGGCGCCTTCCCGTCAAAGACAGGGGGCAGGGGAGGGCTTCGTGGCGGCGCATCTCGGGCGGCGATGGGGCGCTCGCGGCGGGGCCAGCTGGCGCGGCTCTAGCGGTCGGGGCCTGGATCAAGCCGGAGAGGCGAGGAGGACGCGGGAGATGTGACGGTAGCGCGGCGGTGTTGCTCCGGCGGCGGCGATCCGATCTGGGTCACGCCTGTTCCAGGCGGACGGCTGCGGGCGTAAGGTGCGGCGGCTACCTTCTCCTTCGCTGATCTGACCGGCGGCATGGGGGCCTGCTGGTTTTGCTGAATAAGGAGGCGGTCCTAGGATTCCTCTCGCGCCAAGATGAAGATCTGTTTGACGCATGTCTTGATTGATCTGGCCGGAGTGTCGAGTTCCGGAAGGCTCCGCTAGCGAACTCCACTGGGTGCCTCATGCCTGGAGATTGCTGGATCGGATGGGATTCGGTCGTGCGCACCTGTGTTTCTGGCCTTTTGGTTTTAGAGGGAGCGACGCGAAGCTCTGTAGTCTATGCTCTGTAGTCTGTTGCCATCATGTGACATGTTTACCTCCCATGGTGAAGTCAGTGGCGGAGAATGTCATGGAAGCCGAGATCTGAGGACTAGCAATGGTGGTTCGAGACCTAGTGTCGATGAAGAATTTGCTTGGTGATTCATGACTTGTAGCAGTACAGGAGAAGTTCAAAGTCTAAACTTTGAGGGTGAAAACGCAAGGTCTAGACTTAACTGGTTGTGCCTGGCAATGGCCTGGGTAGGCATTGTTTTGAGAGCGCGGACTTTCTCCAGGTTGAAAACCTATGATCTATGACCGGGCGACGACGGCGCTTGTGCACTGTTTCCTTCTTGGAGGCGTCGCTTTTGGGAGTTGTCTTGGTGGTGTCTTGTACTGCTGCTACAAGGAATAGATCACTGTAGCGGGACTTTTCTTTTTTGTAATTCTTCTTTCCTTTTTTGGTTGTGTGCATCCGTATTGCCATTAGGGCACTGCGTTGTTTCAAAGTCTGGGTGTAATTGGTATCTTGGCGATATTAATATATTCCCTTTGTCAAAAAAAAAAAGATATATAGATATATCTTTTTTTCTTGCTTTCTCACATACATAATAAATGAATAAATTTTTATAAGCCTAAATTGATCTGCCCACTAAGACGAACTCTATCTCTAACAATCCATTCAAGATCCAAGGTCATCTAGCGATCTACATTTAAGTCAGATCTGTCTCTAGGAGAACTCATCTCTAATAATGAAATATATCTATAAGGAAATGACACAAGTAACAGGGAAAGTAAGTATTCTTATCTAACTTCATAGTTCAAACTAACGGTGCATATCTGCACACACACTGCGTGGTTGCTACAGGACCGCCTGAAACAACGCATCGATTATTTTATTTTTTTTTGCGGAGAAACAACGCATCGATACACTACACTTCCTGGTACAAAATTTAATCCTAATGTACATCGATAAGTATTACATGAACAAACACAGTCATAATTACACATACCAGAGTATTAGCCTGCCCAAAGCTATAGGGATCGAGACAAATATCAACTCCTCCGAGACGCTCCCACAGGTCTGCCTCCCACCAATATGTCTCCATTTATGCCCAAAAATTATCTGAGGACGCAAGAGCATTATTATTGTTAAAAGGGGCAAAGACGCTGAAGGTAACTAATTGGTCGAGCAGGAGGTCAATATAAAGAGCAAATTTTAATCAAACCAAAAATCCATCAACATTTAGTAAACAGACAGTTTAACTTTTGAGTGAGACCAAGAATAGAACGTGAGAAAAGCCTTCAAATTTTGTTCCATGGGATTTTCTCATCTGTGTAACTGTGTATGCATCATTGCAGCTTGCAGAAATATTTATTTTAGAATATGGTTTTCGTAGAAGCAGGGAAGTGGTTCCGAACAGATGAATCCCCCTCGAGGACTTGGCATATATCTACAGCTGATCAGAAGAGACTAAATGAACATATGCATAAGCTTCTTATAAATGGGCCTCGTGACCTGAACTGCTTGACCTAGAAAGTTCTTTACCGGTCTTTTCTTTGACCCATATTAATGGAAACTTTTAGAAAACATAGATCAACTGTAGTTTTGTAGATATGGGAAACGTCTAATGGAACCATATGAATCATTCACTCGGTATTCCGCCTTAAAACTTATCATTAGTATTCATCACTTTGCAAAAAAAAATACTATACTGTATTATCATTATCCCAACTTCACATAAACCTATATTATTTCACTATCCATAATTAAAATGGCAAAAGCAGTGCGTGTGTTAATTTAGACAACAAGAAGTATTACTTCTTAGTCCATATAGAGTGAATCACATACATATAGAGTGAATCCACCAAAACTCACACACATATCTTACATTGCTGGTTGATGTCTGAAAATTGGCCCATATAGAGTGAATCACATACATATTACTTCTTGGTCCACCATTTCTCCATAAGAACTGTCATAAGTGCAATTGCCAAGATTGAGGATAGAAGTAGACAAAGGAGAAGTAAAATGTTTTCGTAGAATACTTCCAAGGAAATAGGAAAGCTCACAAGCAGCTATTTGTGTGGCACTTCAGTTGGAAAACTTACTTCTTGCAACAAACTCAACTTCTCTGAATTTTTCGAGCGCTCATCTCTTGAATTCCAAACCAATGAAACTTGAACTCTCGCTACGTAGAAAACAACATGTTTCAATCTATTTGGGCTTGGCGAATCGACACTACATCTTAGAAATTAGAACACAAAGAGACTAAAGCTAACCTTGCTCATATCTTTGTGCAACTGGAATAGATGTGTTATATGTTGTCACGGTCATCTAGGGAATATGATAACAAATCAAATGCATCAGGGTTATTGGTATTGACATGCTTGATGAAACCATAAATGCTTGATGCGACCATGATGTATGTTCTTGGTCCATAAAAGATAGAATACTTTATTCAAATAGTTATACATACTTTACGTACATGCTATTAAGCAGAGTAACAATACCTGCACGTATCTTAGTTCACCAGTACCAGCATCTTCGTTAAAAGGCTGCACATTCAGCTCAGATATACCTACAATACCAGAGTTCTAATATATTAGGTTTTACTTCACAAATTGAGAAAACTACATCTTTCCTAATCTGTCTGAAGCAAGCACAACAGAAAGGAACATACCTTGCTTCAGAAGCTTAATAGCAGCATTAATGCTTGGGTGATGGGCTGAAAATGTGAAAATGAAATGATGATTCATTGATCAAAAATAAAAATAACATGTAGCAGAATGAAGTTCAAGTGGATAATAAGATACTCCCTCCATGTCAAAATGTATTGCATATTCCCACGCAAAAAAAAAAATGTATTGCATATTAGTTTTATCCTAATGCAAACTTTGTAAGTTTGACCAAGTTATAGGAAAAAATGTCAACATCTATGATACCAAAAAAATACAATTAGAAAGTATATTTCATGATAGTCTAATGATATTTATTTGGTGCTGATGTTTTTTCAATTTGGAACAAAACTAATGCGCGCTATCTTTAGCTCTTGTGATTGAACAGAATTTGATAACTAACCTCTGCAGTCGGGAATATCTTGAACAGTATGTGTCCCTTCCTGATATAAGCCAATCAGCGGGCTCTCTGCTGTTCCACGTACCGCTAGCTTTGCCCGGCACCGCCATTCAGACTGAAAACAATGTTCCCACATTTAGGCTTAGCGGCAAAAGAAAATCCATTAACTGAGCTAAACTTAACATTTACCGGAAAGTGGAAAACCTTGAAACATAAATGTCTTTCCGGTTACTTGATCGGGTAACTGGAAGTTACCAAACTAATTAAACTTGAGAACAAATAAACATAAATACACTCCATGCTAGATTTGTATGGTGCAGACATTACTTGATTAGCTTCAACATGAGGGCTTATGTTCATCAAACCGTCTCCACAATGAACAAAGACCATGAAAGGTTACAGATTACTTCACAAAAGCTAAGGCATTTGCCAATGAACAAAGACCAATGTAGCTACACTTACCAGCCTGCCCCTGCTGAAGGTGAAGTCTTCAATTCCGTGGGCCTTGAAAAATTCAGTCACCTCCTGCAGCACCGGCGGCTTGTCCAGGTCGAACTCGTGCGTGCACCCGGAGCATCTGCGAACGGCGCAGAAGAAAAGGTTAGCGCACGCATACGCATGCAGGGGAACTAGCACTCGCGCTTGGAGAAGGGAGGGAGAGGTCCTACGAGCCGAAGTGGGTGCATCCGAGGCAGGTGGAGGCAGGGTCGTTGGTGGAGACAAAGGCGGGAGGCGGGGGCAGAGAGGTGGCCAGCTTTGGCGCGACGACGGGTTTGAGCCGTGGTGGCGGAGGTGGCGACGGGGCACGGCGATGGGGTGGGGAGGGGGAGGAGGGCGAACGCGAGGCGGGGCACGCGGTCGGGTCGTGGTGGTGAGACGCGGCGCCGGGGCGGTCGGCGACGGCCATGGTAGCAGCCCCGCCGGGGGAGGCATCGCCGGCGGTGGGGTGGGGCGCGGAGGAGAGGCGGGAAGAGGAAAAAATGGAGGGATAAGGAGGCGACGATGCTATTGGATTATCGGAGTAGATTTTTTCAGCCTGTTTCTATCGAAGACGGTGTTCTTTTTGTTTTCAAAACATCTAGCCGTGCCTGAAATATGTTGGGGGCAAACTGCTTTCTCAGGTTAAAGGGGTAATGAGGAGCGCGCGTGGCGCGTTGGCAAGCCCAGCATGGCTGGCTGCCCGCTCGTGAGTTCGACTCCGGGAGCGAATTTACCGAGCGTCTCACCGTGGCACTGTTCACGTGAACAGTGTCGCTTCTGGGCCGATTCCACCGTGGTTCAGTTAGTGGTATTGTGGTGTGCCCACCACCGCAGGAGTTTCCAGTAGGTCTAGGCTCACGGAGGCTCAGAAGCTTAGTATAGTCTGGTTAGGTCTAGCTTGCGCACTGGTGGCGTGCGTGTGGTGTTGAGTGTGTGTGGTGTGCGTTGTGCGTGAGTTCAGATACTACAGCTGTACTGTAAAAGACCAGGAATTCTCAAAAAAAAAAAAGTTAAAGGGGTAATAAAACGTTATCTTAATCATATGAAATGGGAGTCGATATTTTTAAAAATCGAAAATCATATTGATAAGTTTTTAAAAATTGAAAAAAAAACCCTGATGTAACCACTGGTGTATCTCACGAATGTGCAAAATATCAATTTCAAATACTTTGTATTCTAAGCTACAAACATGACAAAAGTATGGATATGAGTATGCATATTTTAAAATCTCTAAATTTTATCAGATTTTTGTCATTTTTTGTGTAGCCTATAATACAAATTATTTTGCATTACGATTTTCTATGCTTGTATGATATATCATTGGCTATGTCCAGAATTTTTTCAGATTTTTTAAAACTTGTTAATATAATATTTGAATATTTTAAAATAGAGTGAGCACTGAACTCGGGAGTCAAAGACACTTTCCATGAAATGGTTCTTACTCGCTCCATTCCAAATTATAAAATGTCTAACCTTTTTCGAATCTATGTATATAGATGTGTTTTAATATATTTATTCATTCATTTCAGTTGTATGTATACTGAAATATCCAAAATATTTTATAATTCAGAACGGATGAAGTATATACTAATGTTAAATAATATGTGTGCTCCTAAAATATTCAATACAGTATATACTAAAGGCTCTTCTAAAAAAACATTGGAAGACGTTCGCAAACAAACCCGTACCTCACCCCTAAAAATTTACACAGGCACATGATTTGAGAGGGGGAAAACAATACTCACTCATGCATAAATATCAAGGTATAATATTAGGTGTGATCGTAGCACCGATATCAAATCATAGCAAAACACACATTTACAATATAAAAAAAATAAACTATTTCTATTCTGATTTGATGGAGTTAGCTTGAAAGAGAATTTATTGTTGTTGCTTTCCTCTCTTCCCATAAGCATATATGCACAACAAATTAAAAGTATATGCATCAAGTCAATTATTAAATAAATCTAGTCTCGTTATGACTCATGTCTCATAACTTATAACACATTAAATAAATATACTTGCCACTAGTTTCATTAGCATTATGTCTATACGAGTGTAAGTATGGCGATATACCGACTTGATGGCAGGGCACCACCAAAGATATGATTGGATGTCAGAGCGGCTAGCAGAATGATGGGCCAACTCAAACACGCCACTATCATGGTGGTGTGGTCTTTGGGACTGATGAATAGTTTGGTATGAGGGGCACTAGTGAGCACCGTAGACACGAGAAAATCGAACTACACATTTGGGGCGAGGGGAGAGAACGTTTGATGACTCTGATCCGGGGTTATGGGCAAGCTATGGATGGAAACATGAAACATAGTTGAGTTTCCATGCTTCAAACTTTCCACGATGGGCTTATTTTATGGGCTAGCGTATTTAGCTATTTCAGTACTAACTAAGTAAATATACAACAATCAAGGCATATATGCTGATAGTATCTCGGTTGAATCTATAGCGGGTGGGGGGGTCTGACCCCTACTCGTTCCTCCCTGTCTGTCCCTACACACGCATCATCTCCGAGATACATGATACGTCTCAAACGTATCTATAATTTCTGATGTTCCATGTTGATATTATACCAATTGTTACATGTTTTATATACACTTCATAGCATTTTTATGCATTTTCTGGGACTAACCTATTAACAAGATGCATAGTGTCAGTTCTTGTTTTCTGTTGTTTTTGTATTCCAGAAAAGCTAGTCTGGAAATATTCTCGGAATTGGACGAAACTTGGACAGAACTTCCTATTTTTCCAACACGAAGACGGAGTCCAGAGGAGAGACGGAGGAGGGCCACGTGGCACCCACACCATGGGGCCGCGCGGGCCCCCCTGCCGCGCCGTGGGGTGGTGTGGGGCCCTCGTGGCTCCGCAGCCGCCGCCCCTTCGCCTATTTATTCTTCCCGACGCGAAAACCCTAAATACCTGAGGCATTATCCACGAAAAGTTCCAGAGACGCCGCCGTCAACCCTAGCTCGGAAGGGTTCAGAAGCTCTTCCCGGCACCCTGCCGGAGAGGGGAATCATCACCGGAGGGCTCTACATCACCATGCCTGCCTCCGGAGTGATGCGTGAGTAGTTCATCCTTGGACTACGGGTCCATGGCAGTAGCTAGATGGTTGTCTCTCCACTTTATGCTATCATGTTTAGATCTTGTGAGCTGCCTATCATGATCAAGATCATCTTATTGTAATGCTACATGTTGTGTTTGCTGGGATCCGATGAATATTGAATACTATGTCAAGTTGATTATCAATCTATCTTATATGTTATTTATGATCTTGTATGCTTTCCGTTACTAGTAGATGCTTTGCCTAATTAGATGCTTGTAACTCCAAGAGTGAGTATTTATGCTAGATAGTGGGTTCATGCCTCCGGTAATCTGGGAGAGTGACAACAATTTCTAAGATTGTGGATGTGATGTTGCCTCTAGGAATAAAATAACCGATGCTTAGCTTAAGGGTACGCCGTTAGGTCTAATGTATTTGTTTACTTTACGCACATTACTTAATGCAATTATCCGTTGCTTGCAACTTAATACCAACGGGGAACTCGGTATGACAACCTGGCGGTGGATTATTAGTCATAAACGTTGTTGATAACGGTCTATGTATTTTGTCATAATGCCCTGATGACGTGAAACACACGTTCGTTGGGAGACCCCAAGAGGAAGGTATGATGTAGTCAGCAGCAAGTTTTCCCTCAGAAAGAAACCAAGGTTATCGAACCAGTAGGAGCAGCAACTCTTCAGAAGGTTGTCAACGGCGCCAGAAAAATAGCTGTCGCAGGGAGTCTGGACTGTTGACGTGGAATCTGCACACAACACAATCAAACTACTTTGCCCCAACGAAACAGTGAGGTTGTCAATCTCACTGGCTTGCTGAAAACAAAGGATTAAACGTATGGTGTGGAAAATGAGTATTAAATTGCAGAGAATGAAAAAGGAACAGTTTGCAGTTTGTGGTTGTTTAATCAGTGTAAAAGAATGGACCGGGGTCCACAGTTCACTAGTGGTGTCTCTCCATAAAAGATAACTAACATGTTGGGTGAACAAATTACAGCTGGGCAATTGACGAATAGTGAGCGCATGACAATGCATATACATGACATGTTGACTACTATGATATTTAATTGGGCATTACGACATAATACATAGATCGTTATCCAACAGCATCTATGACTAATAATCCACCGCCGGGTTGTCATCCGAGTCCCCCGTTGGTATTAAGTTGCAAGCAACGGATAATTGCATTAAGTAAAGTGCGTAATGTAAACAAACACATATGCCCGTGGACATAGCATCGTTAGGTTATCCCTAGTGGCAACAGCACATCCACAACCTTAGAACTTTCTGTCACTGTCCCAGGTTAAACGGAGACATGAACCCACTATCTAGCATAAATACTCTCTCTTGGAGTTACAAGCATCTACTTGGCCAAAGCATCTACGAGTAACGGAAAGCATGCAAGATCTTAAATAACATATAAGATAGATTGATAATCAACTTGACATAATATTCAATATTCATCGGATCCCAGCAAACACAACATGTAGCATTACAATAATATGATCTTGATCATGTAGGGCAGCTCACAAGATCTAAACATGATGGCACAAAGTGGAGAGACAACCATCTAGCTACTGCTATGGACCCGTAGTCCAAGGATGAACTACTCACGCATCACTCCGGAGGCAGGCATGGCGATGTAGAAGCCTCCGGTGACGATTCCCCTCTCCGGCAGGGTGCCGGGAAGAGGTTCTGAACCCTCCCGAGCTAGGGTT
Source organism: Poa pratensis (assembly GCA_947311845.1). NCBI lineage: Eukaryota > Viridiplantae > Streptophyta > Magnoliopsida > Poales > Poaceae > Poa > Poa pratensis. The sequence goes on along the minus strand of CAMZMU010000061.1, from coordinate 40,839,640 downwards.
GACGACGGCGGCGTCTCTGGAACTTTTCGTGGATATTTGCTCAGGTACTTAGGGTTTTCGCGTCGGGGGGAATAAGTAGGCGAAAGGGCGGCGGCTGCGGACCCCCGAGGGGCCCACACCACCCAGGGCGCGGCAGAGGGGGGCCCGCGCCCTGGTGCGTGTGGCCTCCTGGTGGCCCTCCTCTGCTGCTCCTTCGCTCCGTCAGGCGTGTTCTGGAAAAATAGGCACCCCCGTGTAGTTTCGTCCAATTCCGAGAATATTTCCAGACTAGCTTTTCTGGAATACAAAAACAGCAGAAAACAGGAACTGGCACTTCGGCATCTTGTTAATAGGTTAGTCCCAAAAAATGTATAAAAGTGATATAAAGTAGATGCAAAACATGTAGCAATTGGTATAAAACAAGCATGGAACATCAAAAATTATAGATACGTTTGAGACGTATCAGCATCCCCAAGCTTAGTTCCTACTCGTCCTCGAGTAGGTAAACGATAAAAACAATAATTTTTGAGGTGACATGCTACTATCATAATCTTGATCATATAATATTGCAAGGCACATGTAAATGAATGAAGTGATCCAAGTCAATGGTCTATAATTTGCTACCAAATAGATAATGAGTAAACAATGAATCACACAAGCTAAACGTTTTCATGAATAGTACTTTCGAGACAAGCATCAAACAGTTTTGCATAAGTGTTAACTCATAAAGCAATAGTTTCTAACAAAAGGTATTTAATCAACACAAAGGAAGAATTTAGTTTCAGCATTTGCTTCAACTTTCAACATATTTATCTCATGGATATTGTCAACACAAAGTAGTATAACAAGTCCAATACATTGCATATAACGCATGTTGTAACAAAGTTGACACTAGTGTTTGCTTGTGGAAGACAGAAAGAATAGGAAAACTGACTCAACATAAAAGTAAAAGAAAGGCCCTTCGCAGAGGGAAGCAGGGATTAAATCATGTGCTAGAGCTTTTAGGTTTTTGAAAGCATATAGAGATTGCATAAAATATTTGATACTCCTCCCAACCTTGCTAACACAAGCCATGGCTAACCGAATCCTCGGGTGCCTTCCATCAATCACATACCATGGAGGAGTATCTATTTTTGAGAGGTGTTTGTTAATTGTCAACGAATGGTAGCGGGTGAGAACAGTATTCTACCTGTCGAACGGACTTTTAAGAGCGGCTCCCATGAAGGACGTTATTTCTACCAGCAAGGCAGATCATCCCTCTTTCTCTTTGGTTTACACACATTCAGGTATTTCACTGTTTGTCATTGCTTACTGATGAATCAGGGCAAAAGTGTGAAGAGAATTAATTGGTTAAAGTTGTAATTAATTGGGACTGGGCACCCCGTTGCCAGCTCTTTTTGCAAGTTATTGGATAAGCGGATGTATATGCCACTAGTCCAGGTGTAAAAGTCCACTCGACAAATAGAATAAAGAATAACCACACTAATTCCTCATGAGCTAGTAAACATTGACACAAAAAGGGAATAATAACATTTTGAATAATTTAAAGGTAGCACATGAAAAATTTACTTGGAGTGGCAAGGAAATACCACATATAGGTAGTTATGGTGGACACAAATGGCATGGATTTTGGCTCAAGGATTTGGATGCACGAGAAGCATTCCCTCTCAGTACAGAGTTTAGGCTAGCAAGGTTATGTAAGCAAACAAGAATATCAACCCGTACACCAAGTTTTATATGACAAACATATTGCAAACGTTATAAGACTTCATACCGTCTTCCTTGTTAACCAAACCCTGTTATTAGAAAATATCTAGACCTTAGAGGTACCACCGATGCAAACCAAATTTTCAACAAGCTTTACGGTAGTTCTTCACTAATAGGCTTAACTCATGTGATGCACAATTTAATCATGATCTACTTGTTAACTCAAAACAATTGACAAGCATCAAGTTATCCATTTTAGTGATCTACAAGATTAAGCAAGTTTTTCCTTATACCAATTACCACATGCAACATTTTCTGAACCAACCAAACACCAATCAATTTATTTCATCAACTCTCCAAACAAATATAAGTGAAGCAAGAGAGTACTTTCTACAAAAGAAAGCTAATAGCTCTGACAAGAGATACATGAAAACAAGAGCTAAAAGCTGAACAGCGCTAGATATGAATACTCAACAAATATAAGTGAAGAATAGGAGTATTCTCATGAAAAAGCGGAGCGTGTCTCTCTCCCAATCAAGAATGCTAGGGTCCAGTCAAGCTTTATTGAAAATAAAAGTGCAATACTGAAAATAAAAAGCACACAGACGCTCCAAGAAAAGCACATATGATGTGAAAGAATTAAAATATAGTTTCACTAGAGATGACCTGATAATTTTGACGATGAAGAAGGGGATGCCTTGGGCATCCCCAAGCTTAGACGCTTGAGTCTTCTTGAAATATGCTGGGGAGATCCATGGGAGCCTCCCCAAGCTTAAGCTCTTCACTCTTCTTGATCCTATTATATCATCCTTCTCTCTTGACCCTTGAAAACTTCCGTCACACCAAACTCAAAGTAGATCTCATTAGAGGGTTAGTGCATAATCAAAAATTCACATGTTCTGTAAAGACGCAATATGATTTGTTACTTTAAACATTAGCTACAGCCACTGATGTTATGTGAAGCTCTTCCACCCAAAAAAGAATTTCACTCAACACTAGTAAAAGAGAGAATGCGAAAAATAAAAAGGCATAATCTGTCTAAAACAGAACAGTCCGCAAAGACGAATTTTTTCGAGGCACTTACGACGCTCAGATCGAGAAACTCTGAACTAATGAAAGTTTCAGACATTCATAAAGATTACGCACAAAAATTTCAGATTTTTAACAATCTGGTGATTTTAGGAATTTCGTACAGTGAACAGCAAAAATCTGTTTCTGCGCAGCAATCAAAATTAAGCATCATCTTATCATTAGAGGCTACTCTTGGCACAACAATGCGAGAAAATAAAGATACAAAGGAGTTGCTACAGAAGTAAACAAACTCCTTGACTAATACTGAAAATAAAAGATAATGGGTTGCCTCCCAAAAGCGCTTTCTTTAATGCCTTTTAGCTAGGCATAGTGATTTTTATGATGCTCACATAAAGATGAGAGTTGAAACATAAAAGAGAGCATCAAGAGCATATATAAAACATGTTTAAATCTAACACTCTTCCTATGCATAGGGCTTGTAAGAAAACAAGTCAATAAGCACAAAGTGACTAGCATAGGAAGACAAAACAAGTGCAACTTCAAAACTTTCAACGGACCATTAGGTCTTAAAGCAAAAATCATATAGAAGCAACACAAGAGAAAGCTCAAAACTTTCATCATAAAGAGAGGAAATTTAATAACATGAAGATTCTATAACCATATTTTCCTCTCTCAAAATAATTTTCAGTAGCATCATGAACAAACTCAACATATAACTATCACATAAAGCATGATTTTCATGATCTACAAACACATAATTTTTATTAAGCTCAAAATAGTGGGGTTATCAAACCCACTTTTGACAATAATAGTATAATAAATATCATTAGGCAATATAGGACCATCATCAAGAGCATTATCATATATAACATTAGGGAGCACATTTTTACTTTCTGCAATTTCCTTTTTACTGAGTCAAGGAGGTTGTTTACTTCAAATTTATCAAAAGGAGATATTTCAATAGAATCATCACATTCGACAATATAGCATTCTTCCTCTCAAAGCTAGGGGACTAAAAATAACATTTTTATCAAAACCAGCTTCCCCAAGCTTAGAGCTTTCCATGGCATTAGCAATAATGGTGTTCAAAGAATGTATGCTAATAACATTGCTACTATCATGATTGTTATGCAAATAAAGTTCCATAGGCTTTTTAATTTTCTCTTCAAACACTTCATGTCCCAACTCAAGATAAATTTCATAAAGCTCTCTCATGTTGTTTTCAGCCATAGGACTAGTTTCAAGGAAAGTAACCATTGATAGCAAGTAAAGAGCTAGACATAATAACTAACAGAAACAAAACTGAAAATAAACTAAATGCAAGTAACTAATTTTTTTGTGTTTTTGATAATTGAAAGCAAACAAGATAAAATAAAATAAACTAAGCAAGACAAAAACAAAGTAAAGAGATTGGAAGCGTGAAACTCCCCTTGCAGAAGACTGCTGTCTCCCCGGCAACGGCGCCAGAAAAATAGTGCTGTTGACGGGAGACAGACAGCTTCCTGAAGAACTTCTACTCCCCGGCAACGGCGCCAGAAAAATAGCTTGATGACGTGAAACACACGTTCGTTGGGAGACCCCAAGAGGAAGGTATGATGTAGTCAGCAGCAAGTTTTCCCTCAGAAAGAAACCAAGGTTATCGAACCAGTAGGAGCAGCAACTCTTCAGAAGGTTGTCAACGGCGCCAGAAAAATAGCTGTCGCAGGGAGTCTGGACTGTTGACGTGGAATCTGCACACAACACAATCAAACTACTTTGCCCCAACGAAACAGTGAGGTTGTCAATCTCACTGGCTTGCTGAAAACAAAGGATTAAACGTATGGTGTGGAAAATGAGTATTAAATTGCAGAGAATGAAAAAGGAACAGTTTGCAGTTTGTGGTTGTTTAATCAGTGTAAAAGAATGGACCGGGGTCCACAGTTCACTAGTGGTGTCTCTCCATAAAAGATAACTAACATGTTGGGTGAACAAATTACAGCTGGGCAATTGACGAATAGTGAGCGCATGACAATGCATATACATGACATGTTGACTACTATGATATTTAATTGGGCATTACGACATAATACATAGATCGTTATCCAACAGCATCTATGACTAATAATCCACCGCCGGGTTGTCATCCGAGTCCCCCGTTGGTATTAAGTTGCAAGCAACGGATAATTGCATTAAGTAAAGTGCGTAATGTAAACAAACACATATGTCCGTGGACATAGCATCGTTAGGTTATCCCTAGTGGCAACAGCACATCCACAACCTTAGAACTTTCTGTCACTGTCCCAGGTTAAACGGAGACATGAACCCACTATCTAGCATAAATACTCTCTCTTGGAGTTACAAGCATCTACTTGGCCAAAGCATCTACGAGTAACGGAAAGCATGCAAGATCTTAAATAACATATAAGATAGATTGATAATCAACTTGACATAATATTCAATATTCATCGGATCCCAGCAAACACAACATGTAGCATTACAATAATATGATCTTGATCATGTAGGGCAGCTCACAAGATCTAAACATGATGGCACAAAGTGGAGAGACAACCATCTAGCTACTGCTATGGACCCGTAGTCCAAGGATGAACTACTCACGCATCACTCCGGAGGCAGGCATGGCGATGTAGAAGCCTCCGGTGACGATTCCCCTCTCCGGCAGGGTGCCGGGAAGAGGTTCTGAACCCTCCCGAGCTAGGGTTGACGACGGCGGCGTCTCTGGAACTTTTCGTGGATATTTGCTCAGGTACTTAGGGTTTTCGCGTCGGGGGGAATAAGTAGGCGAAAGGGCGGCGGCTGCGGACCCCCGAGGGGCCCACACCACCCAGGGCGCGGCAGAAGGGGCCCGCGCCCTGGTGGCGTGTGGCCTCCTGGTGGCCCTCCTCTGCTGCTCCTTCGCTCCGTCAGGCGTGTTCTGGAAAAATAGGCACCCCCGTGTAGTTTCGTCCAATTCCGAGAATATTTCCAGACTAGCTTTTCTGGAATACAAAAACAGCAGAAAACAGGAACTGGCACTTCGGCATCTTGTTAATAGGTTAGTCCCAAAAAATGTATAAAAGTGATATAAAGTAGATGCAAAACATGTAGCAATTGGTATAAAACAAGCATGGAACATCAAAAATTATAGATACGTTTGAGACGTATCATGCCCACATGAATATCATAGTAATCATCATGTCATATATGCATTGTTATGCGCTCAATATTTTGTCAATTGCCCAGCTGTAATTTGTTCACCCAGCATGTTAGTTATCTTTTACAGAGAGACACCACTAGTGAACTGTGGACCCGGCCCATTCTTTTACACTGATAATACAACCAACTGCAAACACTGTTCCTTTTCATTCTCTGCAATTTACTACTGTTTTCCACACCATACGTTTAATCCTTTGTTTTCAGCAAGCCGGTGAGATTGACAACCTCACTGTTTCGTTGGGCCAAAGCAGTTTGATTGTTTTGTGTACAGATTCCACGTCAGCGCGCCACTGACAACCTTCCGAAGTGATTTCTTGCTCCTGCTGGTTTGATTAATCTTGGTTTCATACTGAGGGAAAACTGCTTCTATACTGCATCATGCCTTCCTCTTGGGGTCTCCCAACGAACGTGTGATCCACGCAATCAAGCATATTTTCTGGCGCCGTTGCCGGGAGCAGAAACATTCGGTTCAAAAATCTCCTTGCTTCCCCTTCCACACGCCATATTTCCTAGCGCCGTTGCAGGTTGAGTAAGAGGATTTCTGCAAGGGGAGTTTCACGCTTCCAATCTCTTTACTTTGTTATTGTCTTGCTTAGTTTATTTTTATTTAGTCTTGTTTGCTTTATTTATCAAAAACACAAAAAAATTAGTTACTTTTATTTTCAAGTTGTTATCTTTCTGTTTTGTTTTAATTTTGCTAAAATGAGTACCCCTGAAATTGAAGTTCGGTCCTTTAAGCAACAAGGTGGAGAAAGTTTAAAAGATGCTTGGTATAGGATCAGTGATGCTCACCATAGATGTGCTAAAAAATATTCTACCATGATCCTTCTTAGAAATTTTTATGTTGGTATCACTAGTTGGTATCGGTATGTTCTAGATACTCTGACAGGAGGCAACTTTCTGGGGACTCCTGCTTTGGAAGCACGCAATATAATTGAAAGTTTGGTAGGAACACCACTATTAATGATCTTAAAATTGAGACTACTTTGGAAGATGTTATAAAAAAATTGGAGTCCATGGAGAAAAACTTGCCGGATTTGCTTGGTAGTTCTAGCAAAGTTAATGAATCACTGGGAGATATTAATAAAGAATTGCTATTTTAGAAGCTAGCACTGGCCATGATAATCAAAACTTCAGGATAGGTGAATTAGAGGATACTCTAAGTTCAACTTTCTCCTCTATCAAGTTTAAAAAGCAGAAAGCTTTTGTGGGGAAAGAGCAAAAATTCATGTATGTTCGAAAAGTGCCTCAACCAAAACCCCCTAATGTGCTTAAAACTGATAAAATTGAGGGTGAATCACATAATGAATTATTTAAATTTGCTTCCCAAGAATTACCTGAACCAAAAATGCCTATTGTTACAAGCTGTGTTTTTGATGAATTGATGCTTCATCACTTGGAAACACTTGATTCTTACTTTCTGCGCCTAGCTGAAAGGCGTTAAAGAAAAGCGCTTATGGGAGACAACCCATTATTTTATTTCTGCAATTTTTCTTTTTTTGAGTCAAGGAGTTGTTTACTTCTGTAACAATTCCTTTGTATCTTTATTTTATCGCATTGTTGTGCCAAGTATTGCCTCTAATAGGAAGATGATGCTAGATTTGGATTTCTGCGCAGGAACAGATTTCTGCTGTTCACCGTTTTAATTCTGTAAAATCACAGAAAAATTATTTAAATCTGAAATTTTTGTGCGTGATCCTCAGATATGTACGCATCTTTCGTTAGTTTAAAGTTTTTCGATCTGAGCAACGTAAGTGCCTCGAAAAAATTCGTCTTTGCGGACTGTTCTGTTTAGACAGATTCTGTCTTTTATTTTTCGCATTCTCTCTTTTACTAGTGTTGAGTGGAATTCTTTTTTAGGGTGAAGAGCTTCACATAACATCAGTGGCAGTAGCTAATGTTAAAAGTAACGGTCATGTTTGTGTCCTTATAGAACATGTGAGTTTTTGATTGTGCACTAACCCTCTAATGAGAATTACTTTGAGTTTGGTGTGGCGGAAGTTTTCAAGGGTCAAGAGAGAAGGATATATAATGTGATCAAGAAGAGTGAAGAGCTTAAGCTTGGGGATGCTCCCATGGATCACCCCAGCATATTTCAAGAAGACTCAAGCGTCTAAGCTTGGGCATCCCCTTCTTCATCAGCAACTTATCAGGTCATCTCTAGTGAAACTATATTTTAATTCTTTCACATCATATGTGCTTTACTTGGAGCGTCTGTGTGCTTTTATTTTCAGTATTTTATTTTTCTTATGGTCAACTTGATTGGACCCCAGCATTCTTGATTGGGAGAGAGACACGCTCCGCTTTTTCATATGAATACTCCTATTCTTCACTTATACTTGTTGAGTATTCTTATCTAGCTATTGCTATGCTTTTAGCTCCTGTTTTGCATGCATCTCTTATTCAGAGCTGTTAGTTCTTTTAAAGAAAGTACTCTCTTGCTTCACTTATAATTGTTTGGAGAGTTTATGTTGAAATAAATTGATTGGTGTTTGGTTGGAACAGAAAATGTTGCATGTGGTAGATGGTATAATGGAAAAAGCTTACATATTCTTGTAGATCATTGTATTGGATAATTTGATACTTGTCAATTGTTTTGAGTTATCAAGTAAGCTTTTGTATCATGTAGTTAAAACCTATTAATGAAGAACTACCGTAAAGCTCGTTGAAATTTGGTTTGCATGATTGGTATCTCTAAGGTCTAGATATTTTCTAGTAAAAGGGTTTGGTTAACAAGGAAGACAGTGTAGAGTCTTATAATGCTTGCAATATGTTTTCATATAAGCCTTGCTGTGTCGGTTGATATCCTGTGTTTGCTTCAAATAACCTTGCTAGCCTAAACTCTGTACTGAGAGGGAATGCTTCTCGTGCATCCAAAACCTTGAGCCAAAATCCATGCCATCTGTGTCCACCATAACTACCTATATGTGGTATTTCTTGCCATTCCAAGTAAATTTTTCATGTGCTACCTTTAAACTATTCAAACTTTATTACTCCTATTTTGTGTCAATGTTTACCAAGCTCATGAGGACGGGGTGGATGTCTTTATGTCAACTGTCAAACAGACTTTACCACCGGACTAGCGGCATATACATCCGCTTATCCATTAATTTTGCAAAAAGAGCTGGCAAATGGGGTGCCCAGTCCCAATTAATTACAACTTTAACCGCTTAATTCTCTTCACATTTTTGCCCTGATTTATCAGTCAAGCAATGACAAACAGTGAAATATCTGCATGTGTAAACAAAAGAGAAAGAGGGATGATCTGCCTTGCTGGTAGAAATAACGTCCTTCATGGGAGCCGCTCTTAAAAGTCTGGTTGGCAGGGGTCATATTGTACTTTCCATTTTCTGATTCGTTGACAATTACCTCTCAAAACTTATTTGTATTCTCTATATGATTTCAAAAACTTAAAAAGCTCTAGCACATGATTTAATCCCTGCTTCCCTCTGCGAAGGGCCTTTCTTTTACTTTTATGTTGAGTCAGTTTACCTACTTCTTTCTATCTTAGAAGCAAACACTAGAGTCAACTTTGGTGCAACAATTTTTTTATGCTCGTATATTGCACTTATTATATGCTTTGTGTTGACAAATATCCATGAGATATATATGTTGAAAGTTGAAAGCAATTGCTGAAACTTAAATCTTCCTTTGTGTTGGTTAAAACCTTTTACTTAGAATCTATTGCTTTATGAGTTAACTCTTATGCAAAACTCCTTGATGCTTGTCTCAAAAGTACTATTCATGAAAAGTTTTTGCTTATATGATTCAGTTGTTTGCTCATTATCTACTTGCTAGCAAACTATAGACCATTGACCTGGATCACTTCATTCATAACATGTGCTTTACAGTATTATTTGATCAAGATTATGATTGTAGCATGTCACCTCAGAAATTATTTTGTTTTTATCGTTTTACCTACTCGAGGACGAGTAGAACTAAGCTTGGGGATGCTTGATACGTCTCAAACGTATCTATAATTTCTGATGTTCCATGTTGATATTATACCAATTGTTACATGTTTTATATACACTTCATAGCATTTTTATGCATTTTCTGGGACTAACCTATTAACAAGATGCCACAGTGCCAGTTCCTGTTTTCTGATGTTTTTGTATTCCAGAAAAGCTAGTCTGGAAATATTCTCGGAATTGGACGAAACTTGGACAGAACCTCCTATTTTTCCAACACGAAGACGGAGTCCAGAGGAGAGACGGAGGAGGGCCATGTGGCACCCACACCATGGGGCCGCGGGCCCCCCTGCCGTGCGTGGGGTGGTGTGGGGCCCTCGTGGCTCCGCAGCCGCCGCCCCTTCGCCTATTTATTCTTCCCGATGCGAAAACCCTAAATACCCGAGCCATTATCCACGAAAAGTTCCAGAGACGCCGCCGCCGTCAACCCTAGCTCGGGAGGGTTCAGAAGCTCTTCCCGGCACCCTGCCGGAGAGGGGAATCATCACCGGAGGGCTCTACATCACCATGCCTGCCTCCGGAGTGATGCGTGAGTAGTTCATCCTTGGACTACGGGTCCATGGCAGTAGCTAGATGGTTGTCTCTCCACTTTATGCTATCATGTTTAGATCTTGTGAGCTGCCTATCATGATCAAGATCATCTTATTGTAATGCTACATGTTGTGTTTGTTGGGATCCGATGAATATTGAATACTATGTCAAGTTGATTATCAATCTATCTTATATGTTATTTATGATCTTGCATGCTTTCCGTTACTAGTAGATGCTTTGGCCAAGTAGATGCTTGTAACTCCAAGAGTGAGTATTTATGCTAGATAGTGGGTTCATGCCTCCGGTAATCTGGGAGAGTGACAACAACTTCTAAGATTGTGGATGTGTTGTTGCCACTAGGGATAAAATAACCGATGCTTAGCTTAAGGGTACGCCGTTAGGTCTAATGCATTTGTTTACTTTATGCACATTACTTAATGCAATTATCCGTTGCTTGCAACTTAATACCAACGAGGAACTCGGTATGACAACCTGGCGGTGGATTATTAGTCATAGACGTTGTTGGATAACGGTCTATGTATTTTGTCGTAATGCCCACATGAATATCATTGTAATCATCATGTCATATATATGCATTGTTATGCGTTCAATATTTTGTCAATTGCCCAGCCGTAATTTGTTCACCCAGCATGTTAGTTATCTTTTACGGAGAGACACCACTGATATGTCCATTTTGCATCACTATTTTATATCATAATTTGTCATTATCTATCCTTATATTTCATATTAATACATGATACTTATGTTATTTTGCCTTATTTTGCATGTTTGATGATTATTGGGAATTATCCTTCCGGAGTCAGGTTTCTGCTGGAAAAAGCGTCGTCAAGTCAACATATCAGCGGAACTCCAAAAATCACGAAACCAATTCTGGGGTCTTATAATGTCAGATGCCGGAGGCAGCCAGGTGGGCCAGGTGGGCCCCACGCCACACCTGGGCGCGGCTGGCCTGTGGGCCGCGCCCAGCTATGGCGTGGCCACCTGGGTCCACCCCCAGGTTGCCTCTTCGCGTATATCTGCCTCCCGAAAACCTAAGCACGGGGGGTACGTCCACGAAATATTCCGCCGCCTCCACGGGACGGAAACCACCGAGAGAGAAAGAGCTCTCTGGCAGGGAGATCCTGCCGGGGAAATTCCCTCCCGGAGAGGGGAAATCATCGCCATCGTCATCGTCATCACGCTGGACTTCATCGGGATCATCATCACCATCATCCACTGCGCCATCACCATCATCTCCACCGACTCCACATCCATCTTGCTGTAACATCTAGGGCTGTACCTTGTCTAGTTCATTGGGGAGACTCTCCCGGTGTTGATTACTCCTTGTTATTGATGCTATTGAGTTTGTTTGGTGGATTAGTGTTCATGTCCAGATTGTTATTCATTGCCATATCATCTCTGATCATGATCCATATGATGTCTTGTGAGTAGTTTGTAGTTCTTGAGGACATGGGGAAGTCATGTTGTTAGTAGTGAAATAATGCTGCGTTAATATTTAATGGTTTGATATTTAAGTTGTGGTGTCATTCTTCTAGTGGTGTCATGTGAACGTCGACTACATGACACTTCACCTTTATGGGCCTAGGGGAATGCATCGTGTACCTAGCTTGCTAGTTGAGGGGTTGCCGGAGTGACAGAAACCTGAACCCCCGTTAGTAAGATAGTGCACGAGGGAGCGTAGGGTCTCAGAGTTTAAAGCTGTGGTTAGATTTATCTTAATTACTTTTCTGCATTCGCGGATGCTTGCAGGGGGTATAATCACAAGTGCGTATTAGTCCTAGGAAGGGCGGTGCGTTAGCATAGATTCACCCACACAACACTTATCAAAACAATGAAGATTAACCAGTTGCACGAAGCGAAAGCACTTGACGAAATTCCCATGTGTCCTCAGGAACATTTGTCTCTTATAAGTAACACACTCGGCTTGTCCTTTGCACTCAAAAGGATTGGGCCACTCGCTGCATTTGTTGCCGCGCTCGTTTATTTACTTGCACTGTTTTTACCTGCTGTTTCGAATACTACTGAAAACCTGTCTGCTAGCTTTTACAGTGAATTCTTGATCAAAACTACTTGCCAGCACCTTCTGCTCCTCGTTGGGTTCGACACTCTTATTTATCGAAAGTACTGCGATACACCCCCTATACTTGTGGGTCATCAAGACTATTTTCTGGCGCCGTTGCCGGGGAGTGAAGCGCTATTGGTAAGGAAATTGGTAAGGAAATTATTTACTGTAATGACTGTTATGGAGTCAAATCCATTTGGTTCGCTGTTTGGGAGGACTACTACCACTGCTACGGTAGTAGATGATCCTCCATCTGCTGAGATTGTTCCATTTAAAATACCTACGAAAATTGTTGGACGTATTATGGATAACCGCTATGATGGAACTGTTCATCCTGGTAATCATTTGCTTTATATACATGAACTATGCGGTTTGTTCAAGTGTGCAGGTATTTCGATGGACATTATTAAAAGGAAATTATTTACTCTGTCGCTGGATGGCAGAGCTGCTGAATGGTATAGTCTGCTGAAGAATGGTCCTTCATTGAGCTGGGCTGAAATTGTCCCTCTCTTTTATTACAAGTTTTATCCTCCAAGTGAGATTCATAAGGATCGGAATTCTATATTCACTTTTTGGCCTTATGAGGGAGAAAGTATTGCCCAAGCTTGGGGGAGATTGAAATTATTAATGCTCAAATGCCCTGTTCATGGGATTCCAAGTAATATTGTCATCAATAACTTTTATGCAAGACTTTCCTATCATGATAAAGATTTATTGGACACTTCTTGTTCTTGGTCATTCACTCGTATGAAGGATGAAGATAAATGGGATCTTCTTGATCGTATCCAGGAAAATACTGAAGGATGGGAGAACGACAAAGGTAGGGAGTCAGGTATAAATTATGATTTCGAATGCATTAAATCCTTTATGGAGACTGATAGTTTTCGTAATTTTAATGCTACTTATGGTCTTGATTCTCAAGTTGTTGTTAATTACTTTAAGGCCTTTGCCTCGTATCTCGATATTCCTAGACAAGGTTGGGAAAAGTATCATGAACCTTATGAAGATAATGCTAATTTTGCTCTTGCTAAAAATGTTGAAGTTCAAACTGTTGATCGCATTATACCAGAACCCTATATTGAAAAAATACCTTTTCCTGTTAAAGTAAAAGAACACTCTATTTTGGCTAGTGTGGTTAGCAAAAGTGAACGTAAACCTAGGGAACCTGATGAGCAAATTAGTGTAGAACATGAAGTAGCTATGGTTAAGGAACTTGTAACTGAAAATGTAGAAGGAGGTCATATTGTGTTTTGTGAAGAAGCTTCTAACATGGTTACACATCCTAAAAGAGCTCGAAAGCCTAGTGTTCCTGTGCTTTCTGTTAAAATAGGTGAGCATTGTTATTATGGTCTCTGTGATATTGGTGCTAGTTCCAGCGCTATCCCTTATGCTCTCTACAAGGAAATCAGGAAGGAAATTGATCCTTGCGAATTGGAAGATATTGATGTGGTTATTCAGCTTGCTAATAGGGAAACTATCTGTCCAGTTGGCATTGTCAGAGATGTTGAAGTTTTATGTGGTAAGACTAAATACCCTGCTGATTTCTTAGTTCTCGGTTCTGCTGCTAGTGACTCTTGTCCTATTATTTTTGGTAGACCTTTCCTGAATACTTGTGGTGCTATTATTGACTGTCAAAAAGAGAAAAATTTACTAGATTCGATGGAGAGTCTTATGAGTTTAATTTTTCAAAATTTGCTAAGAATCATTATGAACCTGAAATGCCTAATGAGAACTTTCAAGTTGAACAGCTTGCTTCTATTGCTGTTGGTCCTAACAATGCTTTGCAGCAATTTTTGGAAGACCACGAAAGTGAAGTTTTTGCAGAAGAAAGAAGGGAGATTGACGACATCTTTCTGCGTCAACCTCAAATGCTTAGGCATGATTTACCTGTGGAGGACCTGGGAATTGCGCCCCCTCCTAAAGAAGACCCTGTTTTTGATCTTAAGCCTTTACCTGATAATCTTAAGTATGTTCATATTGATGATAAGAAAATATATCCTGTTATTATTAGTTCTAAACTTTCAGGAGATGAAGAAGCAAAATTATTGCAAGTTCTGAAGAAACATAGAGGCGCAATGGGCTATACTCTTGATGATTTAAAAGGGATTTCTCCTGCTATATGTCAGCATGCTATTAATATTGAGCCTGATGCCAAGCCTGTTGTTGAGCATCAACGTCGTTTAATTCCTAAGATGAAGGAAGTGGTAAGAAATGAGGTATTAAAACTTCTTGAAGCAGGTATAATTTATCCTATTGCTGATAGTAGATGGGTTAGTCCTGTTCATTGTGTTCCTAAGAAAGGAGGAATAACTGTTGTGCCTAATGAAAATGATGAGCTTATTCCTCAGAGAGTTGTAGTTGGTTATAGAATGTGCATTGATTTTCGTAAGGTCAATAAGGTTACTAAGAAAGATCATTATCCTTTGCCTTTTATTGATCAGATGTTAGAAAGGTTGTCTAAGAAAACTCATTTTTGTTTCCTTGATGGTTATTCTGGTTTTTCCCAAATAGCTGTTAGAAAGGAAGATCAGGAGAAAACCACTTTTACCTGTCCTTATGGTACTTATGCTTATAGACGTATGCCTTTTGGTTTATGTAATGCTCCTGCTACTTTTCAGAGATGCATGTCTGCTATTTTTCACGGTTTTTGTGAAGAAATTGTGGAAGTCTTCATGGACGATTTCTCCGTCTATGGAACTTCTTTTGATAACTGTTTGCACAATCTTGACAAAGTTTTGCAGAGATGTGAAGAAACCAATCTTGTTCTTAATTGGGAGAAATGCCATTTTATGGTTAATGAAGGCATTGTTCTTGGGCATAAAATTTCTGAAAGAGGTATTGAAGTTGATAGAGCTAAAGTGGAAGCAATTGAGAAAATGCCATGCCCCCGAGATGTGAAAGGTATTCGTAGTGTTCTTGGTCATGCTGGTTTTTATAGAAGGTTTATTAAAGATTTCTCTAAAATTTCAAAGCCACTTACCAATCTTCTTCAAAAGGATGTTCCATTTGTTTTTGATGACGAGTGTAAAGAGGCATTCGAAATTTTGAAGAAGGCTTTAATAACTGCTCCTATTGTTCAACCACCAGACTGGACTTTACCATTTGAAATTATGTGTGATGCTAGTGATTTTGCTGTAGGTGCTGTTTTAGGACAGCGAGTAGATAAAAAGTTAAATGTTATTCATTATGCTAGTAAGACTCTTGATGCAGCTCAAAAGAATTATGCTACTACTGAGAAGGAATTTTTAGCAGTAGTGTTTGCTTGTGATAAGTTTAGACCTTATATTGTTGATTCTAAGGTAACTATTCATACTGATCATGCTGCTATTAAATACCTTATGGATAAGAAGGATGCTAAGCCTAGACTTATTAGATGGGTTCTCCTGTTACAAGAGTTCGATTTGCATATTGTTGATAGAAAAGGTGCTGAAAATCCTGTTGCTGATAATCTGTCTAGATTAGAAAATATAATGCATGATCCTATTCCTGTTGATGACAATTTTCGAAATGAGCAGTTGGCTTCTATAAAGGTAAATTCGAATGATTGTCCCTGGTATGCTGATTATGCTAACTTTATTGTTGCCAAGTATTTGCCTCCAACTTTTACTTATCAGCAAAGGAGGAAATTCTTCTGTGACTTGAGGCATTATTTTTGGGATGACCCACATTTATATAGAGAAGGAGTTGATGGTATTATGAGAAGATGTGTTCCAGAGCATGAGCAGAAGGAAATATTGGATAAATGCCATGGTAGTGCTTATGGAGGACATCACGCCGGAGACAGAACTGCACAAAAGGTTCTACAATCAGGTTTTTATTGGCCTACTCTTTTTAAAGATGCAAGAAAATTTGTTTTGACCTGTGATCAATGTCAGAGAGTTGGGAATATTAGTAGACGTAATGAGATGCCTATGAATTATTCTCTTGTTATTGAACCTTTTGATTGTTGGGGATTTGACTTTATGGGTCCTTTTCCCGCTTCAGATGGTTATACTCATATTCTAGTTGCTGTTGATTATGTTACTAAGTGGGTAGAGGCTATACCAACCTCTAGTGCTGATGGTAAGACTTCCTTAAAAATGCTTAAGGATGTTATTTTCTCGAGGTTTGGTGTGCCTAGATATCTCATGACTGATGGTGGTTCACACTTTATTCATGGTGGTTTTAGAAAAACTCTTGCTAAATATGGTGTCAATCACAGAATTGCTTCACCGTATCATCCTCAAACTAGTGGTCAAGTAGAGTTATCAAATAGAGAAATTAAGTTGATTTTGCAAAAGACTGTCAATAGGTCTAGAAAGAATTGGGCTAGAAAGCTTAATGATGCTTTGTGGGCTTATAGAACAGCATATAAAAATCCTATGGGCATGTCTCCTTATAAAATGGTTTATGGAAAAGCTTGTCATTTACCTCTAGAATTAGAACACAAGGCCTATTGGGCAATCAAAGAGCTTAATAGAGATTTCAAATTAGCTGGTGAGAAAAGGTTGCTAGAGTTAAGCTCTCTAGATGAATGGAGAAGTGAAGCATATGAAAATGCTAAACTTTTCAAAGAGAAAGTTAAGAGATGGCATGACAAGAGAATTTTAAAAAGAGAATTTTGCATAGGTGATAAAGTTTTATTGTATAGGTCTCGTCTCAGATTTTTTGCAGGAAAATTACTCTCAAAATGGGAAGGACCTTACATTGTGGAAGAAGTTTATCGTTCTGGTGCAATAAAAATTAATTCACTTGACGGTGACAAACCTCAAGTTGTTAATGGGCAGAGACTTAAACATTATATTTCTGGAGAATCTTATAATGAAAATGTTGATATTATTCAAATGGTATCTCCGGAGGAATTTATTAAAACTCAGAAACAGGAAACTGCAGAGTCTGATTTGAAGTAGGTATGAGTTTCGGTAAGAAAAAGTCCGCGTTTTACTTCGAAACTTTTATATTAGTTATTTTTATACAATTTTGGAAATATCAAGACGAATAAGTGCCGGAGGAGGTGCCCGAGGGCACCACGCCACAGCAGGGCGCGGGCCCCACCTGGGCCGCGCCCAGCTATGGCGTGGTCGCCTCGGAGACCCCCTCCGACTCCGCTTCGCCCTGTGCCTTCCTTTTCACGCGTTATTTTCCGCTATATATTTACCCGGATCTCCCGAGGTCCGTATCTCGTGTTTTTGTTGCGTTTGTTTTCGAGCAGTTTCTGTCAGGTTTCCTATCAAGATTTAGATCCACCATGTCTTCTTCCGGAGCTCCGAAGGGCAAACCTCTCAAGGGGAGCGTCAACCCATACATGGCTGAGGTGAAGAGGCACCCACAGGAGTTGCGCAAGGTTGACGGTGTCATGGTGCAAGAAGATGTTCGAGGACCGAAGAAGGAGGGAGATGTCATGGCCAGGCTAGAAGAAGTGGAACATGAAGTTTTTAGGTACCAGAAGATGATAGAGCGTGGTGTAGAAGCCAATCACAAGATCATCTCCGAGCTCAGGGATAAACACCAAGAGGAGACCTCTAGGTTATGGGATGATATCTTCCTGCTCCATCAGTCCACCACAAAGTTGCAGGCCCAAATTTATGACCTGCAGAATCAAAATTTTGAGTATGAAACCAGGTTTCATCGCATGAGTCTGGGAGCCAGCGCCAGGACCCTTGAAACCAAGTCCTCCTTTGTTGATGGGAATCCTTTCTGGTGGAAGAATTATAATAATGGGCCTCAATCATCACCGCAATCACCAGACAGGGAGTAATTCACCATGGGTAACAACACACTCCCAGCTTGGGGGGGGGGGGGTGTTTTCAGTATCACCATCTTTATCTTTATCTTTATATTTTTGCTTAGTACCATGAGTAGAGAAGTTATCATATGAGATAGTTTGCAATGTGGAGTATCACTCCTTAGTTGGTTATCGTTGTATCCGTTGGTGTGAGGTTTATTGTGATGGAATATTAATGAGAAGCTTTATCTTTACTTTCTGCACACTTTATTTTAGCCAGCAAGTCCTTTGTCATATGCTGATCTTGTTACATTAGTATTGGCATCACTTTGGGTGCAGCAAGTAAATTTAGTTGGTTGTGGCAAACTTAGACTGGTCAGTAGTATCAATACTTTTTACACTTAAGTAGAAAAGAGGGAACTGGTTGCAATAACATTATCCCTATTGTTTTCCTCTTTGTTGGCCAATGAGTTTATTATTCTTGAATTAAAGTGTTTTGTGCCCACAAAGTAGATAGCATGGTTGTTCTATTAGATCTATAAGTGTTTGTCTCTCTCAATTCTTGTGCTTGCTACTAAACCTTGCTAGCCTAAAACCTTGTACTGAGAGGAGATACTTCTCGTGCATCCAAAACCCTGAACCAAAGCACTCCATTCGTGTCCACCATAACTACCTATCATGTAGTGTTCGCACTACTCCAAGTACATTTTCTCGTGTGCTACCTTTAACTATTCAAAACTATTATTATATCCCTTTTTGTGTCACTGTTCACCAAGCTCATAAGGACGTGGTAGCAGATGTGTCATCTTCCATGCTAACTGATTTACAAGGATTGGCAGCTTCATCTGCTTCTCCACCTTTTATTTTGCATTAAAAGAGCTGGTTAGTCCACCCTATAAATAAATAAATAGACACTCCTCCACGGTGATTGTTGGTCGGCAACCGAGGATTCGGTCAAGCCATGGTTTGTGGAAAGAAATGGTTGGGAGGAGTGTCATCAATAAGTGCTTGTTACAAGTGCAGTTCTATAAACTCTCGGAACCGCTCTAAAAGTTAATTAGTATGGAAGATGACAAGGATTCTACCACTGATTTGTTGACCAATAGCATACACCTCTCAAAGCAATATTTTTACACTCTCTATGCCTTCGGGAACTAAAAAGCTCTAGCACACGTTTTAATCCCTGCTTCCCTCTGCGAAGGGCCTATCATTTATTTATTGTTGAGTCAGTAAACCTATTCCCTCTATCCCGAGCAAGCACTCGAATTGTTATAGATACAATCATTTATAGTTCATAATATTTCCTATCATGTTTTGTCTACTTTGCTTGAGCACATGAAGTTTTATCTTTGAGAATATGACTTTGACAGTTTTCTTTGGAATGTGAAAGGAACAGTGATGATTGAGCAACTCTATTTCTGCAATATAGCTCTAGTATAAAGACTCTTCTTGAAAGATAAGTTAGAATGTTGATTGTTCTCTGACCAAGAACACAGTTTGCCACATCCAATTGGTTTGCTTAATGTACCTTTATTTGTGGTTGTTCCATTACTTGTTCCAAGTTAAGTAGAATGTGTAGAGACTGCTGTTTAAAATGACTTGTTTAGCTGAGTAAATACTGATGCTTCTTGTCCGTATTCTTTATTATCGACACTTCACTCCATAAACATGTGGACTTGTTTACTGAGCTCAGTTTTCGCTTGGGGACAAGCGAGTCTAAGCTTGGGGGGAGTTGATACGTCCATTTTGCATCACTATTTTATATCATAATTTGTCATTATCTATCCTTATATTTCATATTAATACATGATACTTATGTTATTTTGCCTTATTTTGCATGTTTGATGATTATTGGGAATTATCCTTCCGGAGTCAGGTTTCTGCTGGAAAAAGCGTCGTCAAGTCACATATCAGCGGAACTCCAAAAATCACGAAACCAATTCTGGGGTCTTATAATGTCAGATGCCGGAGGCAGCCAAAAGGAGGCAGCCAGGTGGGCCAGGTGGGCCCCACGCCACACCTGGGCGCGGCTGGCCTGTGGGCCGCGCCCAGCTATGGCGTGGCCACCTGGGTCCACCCCCCAGGTTGCCTCTTCGCGTATATCTGCCTCCCGAAAACCTAAGCACGGGGGGTACGTCCACGAAATATTCCGCCGCCTCCACGGGACGGAAACCACCGAGAGAGAAAGAGCTCTCTGGCAGGGAGATCCTGCCGGGGAAATTCCCTCCCGGAGAGGGGAAATCATCGCCATCGTCATCGTCATCACGCTGGACTTCATCGGGATCATCATCACCATCATCCACTGCGCCATCACCATCATCTCCACCGACTCCACATCCATCTTGCTGTAACATCTAGGGCTGTACCTTGTCTAGTTCATTGGGGAGACTCTCCCGGTGTTGATTACTCCTTGTTATTGATGCTATTGAGTTTGTTTGGTGGATTAGTGTTCATGTCCAGATTGTTATTCATTGCCATATCATCTCTGATCATGATCCATATGATGTCTTGTGAGTAGTTTGTAGTTCTTGAGGACATGGGGAAGTCATGTTGTTAGTAGTGAAATAATGCTGCGTTAATATTTAATGGTTTGATATTTAAGTTGTGGTGTCATTCTTCTAGTGGTGTCATGTGAACGTCGACTACATGACACTTCACCTTTATGGGCCTAGGGGAATGCATCGTGTACCTAGCTTGCTAGTTGAGGGGTTGCCGGAGTGACAGAAACCTGAACCCCCGTTAGTAAGATAGTGCACGAGGGAGCGTAGGGTCTCAGAGTTTAAAGCTGTGGTTAGATTTATCTTAATTACTTTTCTGCATTCGCGGATGCTTGCAGGGGGTATAATCACAAGTGCGTATTAGTCCTAGGAAGGGCGGTGCGTTAGCATAGATTCACCCACACAACACTTATCAAAACAATGAAGATTAACCAGTTGCACGAAGCGAAAGCACTTGACGAAATTCCCATGTGTCCTCAGGAACATTTGTCTCTTATAAGTAACACACTCGGCTTGTCCTTTGCACTCAAAAGGATTGGGCCACTCGCTGCATTTGTTGCCGCGCTCGTTTATTTACTTGCACTGTTTTTACCTGCTGTTTCGAATACTACTGAAAACCTGTCTGCTAGCTTTTACAGTGAATTCTTGATCAAAACTACTTGCCAGCACCTTCTGCTCCTCGTTGGGTTCGACACTCTTATTTATCGAAAGTACTGCGATACACCCCCTATACTTGTGGGTCATCAAGACTATTTTCTGGCGCCGTTGCCGGGGAGTGAAGCGCTATTGGTAAGGAAATTGGTAAGGAAATTATTTACTGTAATGACTGTTATGGAGTCAAATCCATTTGGTTCGCTGTTTGGGAGGACTACTACCACTGCTACGGTAGTAGATGATCCTCCATCTGCTGAGATTGTTCCATTTAAAATACCTACGAAAATTGTTGGACGTATTATGGATAACCGCTATGATGGAACTGTTCATCCTGGTAATCATTTGCTTTATATACATGAACTATGCGGTTTGTTCAAGTGTGCAGGTATTTCGATGGACATTATTAAAAGGAAATTATTTACTCTGTCGCTGGATGGCAGAGCTGCTGAATGGTATAGTCTGCTGAAGAATGGTCCTTCATTGAGCTGGGCTGAAATTGTCCCTCTCTTTTATTACAAGTTTTATCCTCCAAGTGAGATTCATAAGGATCGGAATTCTATATTCACTTTTTGGCCTTATGAGGGAGAAAGTATTGCCCAAGCTTGGGGGAGATTGAAATTATTAATGCTCAAATGCCCTGTTCATGGGATTCCAAGTAATATTGTCATCAATAACTTTTATGCAAGACTTTCCTATCATGATAAAGATTTATTGGACACTTCTTGTTCTTGGTCATTCACTCGTATGAAGGATGAAGATAAATGGGATCTTCTTGATCGTATCCAGGAAAATACTGAAGGATGGGAGAACGACAAAGGTAGGGAGTCAGGTATAAATTATGATTTCGAATGCATTAAATCCTTTATGGAGACTGATAGTTTTCGTAATTTTAATGCTACTTATGGTCTTGATTCTCAAGTTGTTGTTAATTACTTTAAGGCCTTTGCCTCGTATCTCGATATTCCTAGACAAGGTTGGGAAAAGTATCATGAACCTTATGAAGATAATGCTAATTTTGCTCTTGCTAAAAATGTTGAAGTTCAAACTGTTGATCGCATTATACCAGAACCCTATATTGAAAAAATACCTTTTCCTGTTAAAGTAAAAGAACACTCTATTTTGGCTAGTGTGGTTAGCAAAAGTGAACGTAAACCTAGGGAACCTGATGAGCAAATTAGTGTAGAACATGAAGTAGCTATGGTTAAGGAACTTGTAACTGAAAATGTAGAAGGAGGTCATATTGTGTTTTGTGAAGAAGCTTCTAACATGGTTACACATCCTAAAAGAGCTCGAAAGCCTAGTGTTCCTGTGCTTTCTGTTAAAATAGGTGAGCATTGTTATTATGGTCTCTGTGATATTGGTGCTAGTTCCAGCGCTATCCCTTATGCTCTCTACAAGGAAATCAGGAAGGAAATTGATCCTTGCGAATTGGAAGATATTGATGTGGTTATTCAGCTTGCTAATAGGGAAACTATCTGTCCAGTTGGCATTGTCAGAGATGTTGAAGTTTTATGTGGTAAGACTAAATACCCTGCTGATTTCTTAGTTCTCGGTTCTGCTGCTAGTGACTCTTGTCCTATTATTTTTGGTAGACCTTTCCTGAATACTTGTGGTGCTATTATTGACTGTCAAAAAGAGAAAAATTTACTAGATTCGATGGAGAGTCTTATGAGTTTAATTTTTCAAAATTTGCTAAGAATCATTATGAACCTGAAATGCCTAATGAGAACTTTCAAGTTGAACAGCTTGCTTCTATTGCTGTTGGTCCTAACAATGCTTTGCAGCAATTTTTGGAAGACCACGAAAGTGAAGTTTTTGCAGAAGAAAGAAGGGAGATTGACGACATCTTTCTGCGTCAACCTCAAATGCTTAGGCATGATTTACCTGTGGAGGACCTGGGAATTGCGCCCCCTCCTAAAGAAGACCCTGTTTTTGATCTTAAGCCTTTACCTGATAATCTTAAGTATGTTCATATTGATGATAAGAAAATATATCCTGTTATTATTAGTTCTAAACTTTCAGGAGATGAAGAAGCAAAATTATTGCAAGTTCTGAAGAAACATAGAGGCGCAATGGGCTATACTCTTGATGATTTAAAAGGGATTTCTCCTGCTATATGTCAGCATGCTATTAATATTGAGCCTGATGCCAAGCCTGTTGTTGAGCATCAACGTCGTTTAATTCCTAAGATGAAGGAAGTGGTAAGAAATGAGGTATTAAAACTTCTTGAAGCAGGTATAATTTATCCTATTGCTGATAGTAGATGGGTTAGTCCTGTTCATTGTGTTCCTAAGAAAGGAGGAATAACTGTTGTGCCTAATGAAAATGATGAGCTTATTCCTCAGAGAGTTGTAGTTGGTTATAGAATGTGCATTGATTTTCGTAAGGTCAATAAGGTTACTAAGAAAGATCATTATCCTTTGCCTTTTATTGATCAGATGTTAGAAAGGTTGTCTAAGAAAACTCATTTTTGTTTCCTTGATGGTTATTCTGGTTTTTCCCAAATAGCTGTTAGAAAGGAAGATCAGGAGAAAACCACTTTTACCTGTCCTTATGGTACTTATGCTTATAGACGTATGCCTTTTGGTTTATGTAATGCTCCTGCTACTTTTCAGAGATGCATGTCTGCTATTTTTCACGGTTTTTGTGAAGAAATTGTGGAAGTCTTCATGGACGATTTCTCCGTCTATGGAACTTCTTTTGATAACTGTTTGCACAATCTTGACAAAGTTTTGCAGAGATGTGAAGAAACCAATCTTGTTCTTAATTGGGAGAAATGCCATTTTATGGTTAATGAAGGCATTGTTCTTGGGCATAAAATTTCTGAAAGAGGTATTGAAGTTGATAGAGCTAAAGTGGAAGCAATTGAGAAAATGCCATGCCCCCGAGATGTGAAAGGTATTCGTAGTGTTCTTGGTCATGCTGGTTTTTATAGAAGGTTTATTAAAGATTTCTCTAAAATTTCAAAGCCACTTACCAATCTTCTTCAAAAGGATGTTCCATTTGTTTTTGATGACGAGTGTAAAGAGGCATTCGAAATTTTGAAGAAGGCTTTAATAACTGCTCCTATTGTTCAACCACCAGACTGGACTTTACCATTTGAAATTATGTGTGATGCTAGTGATTTTGCTGTAGGTGCTGTTTTAGGACAGCGAGTAGATAAAAAGTTAAATGTTATTCATTATGCTAGTAAGACTCTTGATGCAGCTCAAAAGAATTATGCTACTACTGAGAAGGAATTTTTAGCAGTAGTGTTTGCTTGTGATAAGTTTAGACCTTATATTGTTGATTCTAAGGTAACTATTCATACTGATCATGCTGCTATTAAATACCTTATGGATAAGAAGGATGCTAAGCCTAGACTTATTAGATGGGTTCTCCTGTTACAAGAGTTCGATTTGCATATTGTTGATAGAAAAGGTGCTGAAAATCCTGTTGCTGATAATCTGTCTAGATTAGAAAATATAATGCATGATCCTATTCCTGTTGATGACAATTTTCGAAATGAGCAGTTGGCTTCTATAAAGGTAAATTCGAATGATTGTCCCTGGTATGCTGATTATGCTAACTTTATTGTTGCCAAGTATTTGCCTCCAACTTTTACTTATCAGCAAAGGAGGAAATTCTTCTGTGACTTGAGGCATTATTTTTGGGATGACCCACATTTATATAGAGAAGGAGTTGATGGTATTATGAGAAGATGTGTTCCAGAGCATGAGCAGAAGGAAATATTGGATAAATGCCATGGTAGTGCTTATGGAGGACATCACGCCGGAGACAGAACTGCACAAAAGGTTCTACAATCAGGTTTTTATTGGCCTACTCTTTTTAAAGATGCAAGAAAATTTGTTTTGACCTGTGATCAATGTCAGAGAGTTGGGAATATTAGTAGACGTAATGAGATGCCTATGAATTATTCTCTTGTTATTGAACCTTTTGATTGTTGGGGATTTGACTTTATGGGTCCTTTTCCCGCTTCAGATGGTTATACTCATATTCTAGTTGCTGTTGATTATGTTACTAAGTGGGTAGAGGCTATACCAACCTCTAGTGCTGATGGTAAGACTTCCTTAAAAATGCTTAAGGATGTTATTTTCTCGAGGTTTGGTGTGCCTAGATATCTCATGACTGATGGTGGTTCACACTTTATTCATGGTGGTTTTAGAAAAACTCTTGCTAAATATGGTGTCAATCACAGAATTGCTTCACCGTATCATCCTCAAACTAGTGGTCAAGTAGAGTTATCAAATAGAGAAATTAAGTTGATTTTGCAAAAGACTGTCAATAGGTCTAGAAAGAATTGGGCTAGAAAGCTTAATGATGCTTTGTGGGCTTATAGAACAGCATATAAAAATCCTATGGGCATGTCTCCTTATAAAATGGTTTATGGAAAAGCTTGTCATTTACCTCTAGAATTAGAACACAAGGCCTATTGGGCAATCAAAGAGCTTAATAGAGATTTCAAATTAGCTGGTGAGAAAAGGTTGCTAGAGTTAAGCTCTCTAGATGAATGGAGAAGTGAAGCATATGAAAATGCTAAACTTTTCAAAGAGAAAGTTAAGAGATGGCATGACAAGAGAATTTTAAAAAGAGAATTTTGCATAGGTGATAAAGTTTTATTGTATAGGTCTCGTCTCAGATTTTTTGCAGGAAAATTACTCTCAAAATGGGAAGGACCTTACATTGTGGAAGAAGTTTATCGTTCTGGTGCAATAAAAATTAATTCACTTGACGGTGACAAACCTCAAGTTGTTAATGGGCAGAGACTTAAACATTATATTTCTGGAGAATCTTATAATGAAAATGTTGATATTATTCAAATGGTATCTCCGGAGGAATTTATTAAAACTCAGAAACAGGAAACTGCAGAGTCTGATTTGAAGTAGGTATGAGTTTCGGTAAGAAAAAGTCCGCGTTTTACTTCGAAACTTTTATATTAGTTATTTTTATACAATTTTGGAAATATCAAGACGAATAAGTGCCGGAGGAGGTGCCCGAGGGCACCACGCCACAGCAGGGCGCGGGCCCCACCTGGGCCGCGCCCAGCTATGGCGTGGTCGCCTCGGAGACCCCCTCCGACTCCGCTTCGCCCTGTGCTTCCTTTTCACGCGTTATTTTCCGCTATATATTTACCCGGATCTCCCGAGGTCCGTATCTCGTGTTTTTGTTGCGTTTGTTTTCGAGCAGTTTCTGTCAGGTTTCCTATCAAGATTTAGATCCACCATGTCTTCTTCCGGAGCTCCGAAGGGCAAACCTCTCAAGGGGAGCGTCAACCCATACATGGCTGAGGTGAAGAGGCACCCACAGGAGTTGCGCAAGGTTGACGGTGTCATGGTGCAAGAAGATGTTCGAGGACCGAAGAAGGAGGGAGATGTCATGGCCAGGCTAGAAGAAGTGGAACATGAAGTTTTTAGGTACCAGAAGATGATAGAGCGTGGTGTAGAAGCCAATCACAAGATCATCTCCGAGCTCAGGGATAAACACCAAGAGGAGACCTCTAGGTTATGGGATGATATCTTCCTGCTCCATCAGTCCACCACAAAGTTGCAGGCCCAAATTTATGACCTGCAGAATCAAAATTTTGAGTATGAAACCAGGTTTCATCGCATGAGTCTGGGAGCCAGCGCCAGGACCCTTGAAACCAAGTCCTCCTTTGTTGATGGGAATCCTTTCTGGTGGAAGAATTATAATAATGGGCCTCAATCATCACCGCAATCACCAGACAGGGAGTAATTCACCATGGGTAACAACACACTCCCAGCTTGGGGGGGGGGGGGTGTTTTCAGTATCACCATCTTTATCTTTATCTTTATATTTTTGCTTAGTACCATGAGTAGAGAAGTTATCATATGAGATAGTTTGCAATGTGGAGTATCACTCCTTAGTTGGTTATCGTTGTATCCGTTGGTGTGAGGTTTATTGTGATGGAATATTAATGAGAAGCTTTATCTTTACTTTCTGCACACTTTATTTTAGCCAGCAAGTCCTTTGTCATATGCTGATCTTGTTACATTAGTATTGGCATCACTTTGGGTGCAGCAAGTAAATTTAGTTGGTTGTGGCAAACTTAGACTGGTCAGTAGTATCAATACTTTTTACACTTAAGTAGAAAAGAGGGAACTGGTTGCAATAACATTATCCCTATTGTTTTCCTCTTTGTTGGCCAATGAGTTTATTATTCTTGAATTAAAGTGTTTTGTGCCCACAAAGTAGATAGCATGGTTGTTCTATTAGATCTATAAGTGTTTGTCTCTCTCAATTCTTGTGCTTGCTACTAAACCTTGCTAGCCTAAAACCTTGTACTGAGAGGAGATACTTCTCGTGCATCCAAAACCCTGAACCAAAGCACTCCATTCGTGTCCACCATAACTACCTATCATGTAGTGTTCGCACTACTCCAAGTACATTTTCTCGTGTGCTACCTTTAACTATTCAAAACTATTATTATATCCCTTTTTGTGTCACTGTTCACCAAGCTCATAAGGACGTGGTAGCAGATGTGTCATCTTCCATGCTAACTGATTTACAAGGATTGGCAGCTTCATCTGCTTCTCCACCTTTTATTTTGCATTAAAAGAGCTGGTTAGTCCACCCTATAAATAAATAAATAGACACTCCTCCACGGTGATTGTTGGTCGGCAACCGAGGATTCGGTCAAGCCATGGTTTGTGGAAAGAAATGGTTGGGAGGAGTGTCATCAATAAGTGCTTGTTACAAGTGCAGTTCTATAAACTCTCGGAACCGCTCTAAAAGTTAATTAGTATGGAAGATGACAAGGATTCTACCACTGATTTGTTGACCAATAGCATACACCTCTCAAAGCAATATTTTTACACTCTCTATGCCTTCGGGAACTAAAAAGCTCTAGCACACGTTTTAATCCCTGCTTCCCTCTGCGAAGGGCCTATCATTTATTTATTGTTGAGTCAGTAAACCTATTCCCTCTATCCCGAGCAAGCACTCGAATTGTTATAGATACAATCATTTATAGTTCATAATATTTCCTATCATGTTTTGTCTACTTTGCTTGAGCACATGAAGTTTTATCTTTGAGAATATGACTTTGACAGTTTTCTTTGGAATGTGAAAGGAACAGTGATGATTGAGCAACTCTATTTCTGCAATATAGCTCTAGTATAAAGACTCTTCTTGAAAGATAAGTTAGAATGTTGATTGTTCTCTGACCAAGAACACAGTTTGCCACATCCAATTGGTTTGCTTAATGTACCTTTATTTGTGGTTGTTCCATTACTTGTTCCAAGTTAAGTAGAATGTGTAGAGACTGCTGTTTAAAATGACTTGTTTAGCTGAGTAAATACTGATGCTTCTTGTCCGTATTCTTTATTATCGACACTTCACTCCATAAACATGTGGACTTGTTTACTGAGCTCAGTTTTCGCTTGGGGACAAGCGAGTCTAAGCTTGGGGGGAGTTGATACGTCCATTTTGCATCACTATTTTATATCATAATTTGTCATTATCTATCCTTATATTTCATATTAATACATGATACTTATGTTATTTTGCCTTATTTTGCATGTTTGATGATTATTGGGAATTATCCTTCCGGAGTCAGGTTTCTGCTGGAAAAAGCGTCGTCAAGTCACATATCAGCGGAACTCCAAAAATCACGAAACCAATTCTGGGGTCTTATAATGTCAGATGCCGGAGGCAGCCAAAAGGAGGCAGCCAGGTGGGCCAGGTGGGCCCCACGCCACACCTGGGCGCGGCTGGCCTGTGGGCCGCGCCCAGCTATGGCGTGGCCACCTGGGTCCACCCCCCAGGTTGCCTCTTCGCGTATATCTGCCTCCCGAAAACCTAAGCACGGGGGGTACGTCCACGAAATATTCCGCCGCCTCCACGGGACGGAAACCACCGAGAGAGAAAGAGCTCTCTGGCAGGGAGATCCTGCCGGGGAAATTCCCTCCCGGAGAGGGGAAATCATCGCCATCGTCATCGTCATCACGCTGGACTTCATCGGGATCATCATCACCATCATCCACTGCGCCATCACCATCATCTCCACCGACTCCACATCCATCTTGCTGTAACATCTAGGGCTGTACCTTGTCTAGTTCATTGGGGAGACTCTCCCGGTGTTGATTACTCCTTGTTATTGATGCTATTGAGTTTGTTTGGTGGATTAGTGTTCATGTCCAGATTGTTATTCATTGCCATATCATCTCTGATCATGATCCATATGATGTCTTGTGAGTAGTTTGTAGTTCTTGAGGACATGGGGAAGTCATGTTGTTAGTAGTGAAATAATGCTGCGTTAATATTTAATGGTTTGATATTTAAGTTGTGGTGTCATTCTTCTAGTGGTGTCATGTGAACGTCGACTACATGACACTTCACCTTTATGGGCCTAGGGGAATGCATCGTGTACCTAGCTTGCTAGTTGAGGGGTTGCCGGAGTGACAGAAACCTGAACCCCCGTTAGTAAGATAGTGCACGAGGGAGCGTAGGGTCTCAGAGTTTAAAGCTGTGGTTAGATTTATCTTAATTACTTTTCTGCATTCGCGGATGCTTGCAGGGGGTATAATCACAAGTGCGTATTAGTCCTAGGAAGGGCGGTGCGTTAGCATAGATTCACCCACACAACACTTATCAAAACAATGAAGATTAACCAGTTGCACGAAGCGAAAGCACTTGACGAAATTCCCATGTGTCCTCAGGAACATTTGTCTCTTATAAGTAACACACTCGGCTTGTCCTTTGCACTCAAAAGGATTGGGCCACTCGCTGCATTTGTTGCCGCGCTCGTTTATTTACTTGCACTGTTTTTACCTGCTGTTTCGAATACTACTGAAAACCTGTCTGCTAGCTTTTACAGTGAATTCTTGATCAAAACTACTTGCCAGCACCTTCTGCTCCTCGTTGGGTTCGACACTCTTATTTATCGAAAGTACTGCGATACACCCCTTATACTTGTGGGTCATCAACCACTAGTGAACTGTGGACCCCGGTTCATTCTTTTACACTGATAATACAACCAACTGCAAACACTGTTCCTTTTCATTCTCTGTAATTTACTGCTGTTTTCCACACCATACGTTTAATCCTTTGTTTTCAGCAAGCCGGTGAGATTGGCAACCTCACTGTTTCGTTGGGGCAAAGTAGTTTGATTGTGTTGTGTGCAGATTCCACGTCAGCGCGCCACTGACAACCTTCCGAAGTGATTTCTTGCTCCTACTGGTTCGATTAAACCTTGGTTTCATACTGAGGGAAAACTGCTTCTATACTGCATCATACCTTCCTCTTGGGGTCTCCCAACGAACGTGTGATCCACGCAATCAATACAACCTATACCATATGAATGCCCATACAACTCAGGGTTCAAGAGTATTCTTATTAATTCATATCCAACATATTAACAACATGGTTGGCTCACAAATTTTAGGCATGAAACTACTTATTTCCTATGTATATATGCCTCGAGACTGCAGTCCCCTCGATATCTCTATCCCATGGGTCGTTCCTCATGCTCACATCATCGCATCCTCCCCAAGTAGTCATGCCACGACCATGCACTTACCGCATAGGGCCGGGCGTCCACCCTTCCCGCCCACCGGTTTGTGCAAACCCTGTCCATATGACAGAGAGAGAGATTTCCTTTCCAAAGTGGGGCTTTAACAAGCCAGATTCTACACGATGGCGTGTTGCAATGTTTCTGGTTTTGTTGTGCAAAAGTTGTGCTCATGCTACAAATTTGTTTTTGCATTGTTGCGATTTATATGTTGGTTATGTTATGTCCCATTTTTTGAACGATTTGCATAGTATCAAATTTTGATCAATAGATTGTTTGAAATGTTGCAACATTGCACATTATTTTTAAACAAATTATCAGGAAAATGCGACGATGTTGCATACATAAAAAATTGATGCATACGAGGTTTTGTGCATAAGGGACGATGCAGAGCGCAATCATTGTCCATAACGGCCGCTCAACCGACTATCATTGCCACTTGTTACATAATAAGTGAATGCTAACCTCATCCTCACTCATTTGCTTGTTATCTTCAGGAAACTAGAAATGAGATGGAAACGATTGCATTCACTAGACAACAAGTTATATCTTGAGTAGTACGCAAAAAAGTTTAGTTATTTATAGAACATATAGAGTTAGGTGAATCATGTGAGTCGTATTATGATTATCAAGTAGAAACAAAGCAAGGATAACATCGCGTTGTCTTGAGATGGCACACAAGAAATGCCACTTTTTTGTATTCGTATTTAATGTGTAGATTGTGAGGTATTCGTTGCATAACTTTAGTACTTTCATGAATTGTGGCATGCTTTATTTGTGCCTTGGACTCCTATACAATTAATGTATAGATTGTAAGATCTTCGTTGCGTAACTTCACTAATATCACGAATCGAGGCCTACTTTATTTGTGCCTTGGACGGTTGGACTCCTATATATAGAGAGACCTTTGAGAGTCAAGTAAAACCAGGGAAAGTGTGAATGCTCTTATATTGAAGTGTATGTGATTGATGAAAGCAAACCTAGTATAACCGAGCAAGAGAGCGACGACACACAAGCTAGCATGTTGTATTGTCTAAGACATTTTAAATCATTGTAACAGAAGTTGGAGGTATCGGGAGCATAGAACATAGTGGTAGAACATGTACTTTGACAATAAATGAAGAAATGGTCATTGACCAAGCATGCCTCAGTAGATATTGGTGAAAACCATGAAAAGTATCCCGACACTTCCCCCGATCCAAAAGGTGGATATGCATTGGCTCCGCCGGTAGAATTGAGCCCTCATATTGGATCTCGACATGTTGTGCAACATTGACTACTGGTTGACAATGCTTGATGAACGTGGTATGTTAGTGGTTATATGATTCATCACTTTCACGTTCTAAACTTATATGTAACTTTTGTATGTGCTTACATTAGGCAAGTGTATTTACCGTGTTAATACTAACTGAGAGTAGTTTTATAATGCAAGACTTATGTTGAAAAGTGTGAGATGAGAAGAGTAGAAATAGTCTCGGGGCTCGCTTTGATATAGCTGTAAGTCAAAATTTGGTGAACAAAGTAACTACTCCCTCCGTCCATAAAAGGATGTCTCAACCTAGGCTAAATTTGAATGTATCTACACACTAAATCATGTCTAGATACATACAAATTTGGGCTAGATTGAGACATCCTTTTGTGTACGGTGAAAGGAAAATGATGTCGCCTAGAGAGGGGGGGGGGGGTGAATAGGCGATTAAAACTTTTCCGGTTTAGTCTTGATAATTACGGAATAAAACTAGATGTTTAAATTAACAAGCCAACAACCTAAATAAACTAGGCTCACCTATGTGCACCAACAACTTATGCTAAGTAAGACAAGCAACAAGGTGATAGAAATAGAATACTTCAAGCACGAAGGCTATCACAATGTAAAGTGCATAAGTAAAGAGCTCGGGTATAGAAATAACCGAGGCACGCGGAGACGAGGATGTATTCCCGAGTTCCTTCTTTTTAGGGGAGTACGTCTCGTTGGAGAGGTGTGAACCAACACAATGGTTGAATAACCACAAAGGTTTCACCTTCTTCTCCGATGAACCGCACCACAAAGGTTTGGTTCACCTTCCACTATCGAAATCCTTCGAGGCGGAAATCCGGAGCCTTTCAACAACGATCCGGGGCACAACCCACAACGGGATTGGGGGCTCCCGAACAGCTACAAGTGACCACACAAGGGTCTCAACCACCACACGGGCGTCTAGGGTCCAAAGACCCAAGAGTAACAAGTTCACAAGCTTTCAACTTCCACGAATCCTCGTGGAGAACACAAACCGATGCAACGAAGCAATGGCAAGAGCACAAGTGCTCAAATCCTTCACTCTCAAATCCCACCACAAGCAACTAATGCTTATGGGGGGAGAAGAGAGGAAGAACAACGAACAACACAACAAATGGAACTTCAAGAACTAGATCAAAAAGGTTCCCTCACTTAGAGGAGAGATAGATTGGTGGAAATGTAGATCTAGGTCTTCTCCTTCAATCCTCCAAAGATCAACGAGTTTGGGTGGAGGGATTGGGAGATCTTGTAGTATTGAGCTTGCAACAATGGAGGAGAGAAATTCAGGGCGAGCTCAAGAGCTGGAGGTAGGTGGAGGGGTATTTATACCCCTCCCAAAAATCTAGCCGTTGGAGAAACAGGGGACCGGATATTCCGGTCCAAGTTGGGGCCGGAATATCCGCCCCCCGGAATATCCGGCCTAGAAAACAAAAGGTCCGACCCAAAAGTCCAGTTTTAGCAGAGGCTAGCACTCGGGGCTCGAAACGAGGTAAAAACATTTTTAGGGCCGGAATATCCGGCCCCCGACCCCGGATATTCCGGTTGACAAAAACAGAGATACGAAAACTGCAATATCTTTTTCATCCGGACTCCATTTTCGATGATCTTGGGCTCGTTGGAATCGTAATGAAGAGCACAATAAGATCATGCAGAGAAACATCATAGTCCATCATGTGAGGAGGAAACCACAAGAGGAGAGTTTGACCTCTCTTAGAAAAGACAAACCGGTAAAAACCTCCAATATAAAAAACGCAACAAGATATTCGAATGAAATCCGTTTTTGATGAACTAGAGCTTGGTATGGAGATGAACACAAGCTCTAAATACTCACATGGATAAAAGCTAAATAAGAACCAAGAAAGAATGATATGCCAAGTATGCAAAGGTTTGAGCTCTCCACAAAGATGCGATCAAGTTACTCACTTGAGAGCCCCTCTTGATAGTACGCCGTCTATCCTATAACCCGGTCTCCAACATGAGACCGGTAAAATAGAAACCCTATCAAGATCATACCTTTGCCTTGCGCATTCCCCTTGAGCATGACGATCTTGATCTCTTCAAGTGGACCACCTTTCTTGATTGCGCTTTGCTTGGTGAAGACTCACATAACGCTCCCCCATACATCAAGATGGGAGTGCCTCTCTTAGGAACATCTTCACTTGACCATTATCTCTAAATGGGTTGCAAGCTTCAAGCATATGATATCTTCTAGATGCCCATCTTGAACTTGCACATCTCAACCTTGATGACGATCACCACTTGACGTCATCCTCCATGAGCTATAAGAAATCTTCCTTTTGATGCAAGCCCATGGATAGATACCTAACCCCAACAAAGGAATGCCACACACACATAATGGGTTAGTTCACAAAACTATATGGACAATTTCTTACCATACCATTGGATCACATGATCCCACATGGTATATCATTTAGCTTTATGTGTTGATCAATTTGAAACCACTCTTTGCACTTAGTCTTGATCAACCTTGTATCTTTTCATCTTCTTGATCATATCAAATATGTTCATCATAATCAATGATCTTGATGGCATACAACCTTGAATCCAACACATGGAGTTCAAGCGATGCCAATGGACAAACCTATAAGAATAACTCACTACAAACATTAGTCCATAAGGATTGTCATTAATTACCAAAACCACACATGGGGCAACACATGCACTTTCAAACGGAGGGAGTAGAAAATACAACAAGGGATATATAAGATCTAATATTTTTTTTAATCAAATAGCATTTCTCATATGTAGATTGTAAGGAGGTTTTTCCATGCATTTGTCGTGAAGAAATACCGGGACTATGATGATTTACCATTCATGTTTTTATATATCATGACCCAAGTTGTTACTTTATTAAAACTAGGGACAACCTACAATTTCTTTGTTATTAAGAGCTCATATTGTTACAGAGACAAAGAACATGCATACACAACTTGGTGTTCAGTTTTACTCGATAAATGTTTGCTACCTTGCAAGATACTGATTAGCAGAGATGGCGACAATCTTTTGAATCCAACAATCACAACTATTTGAACTCATGTCGCCTTTCTCTCAGAATATTTGAGCATCGACAGATAACATGGCACATATATAATTCTGTAGTTTGTTTTGAAGGATATATGCCAAAATTATGTGAACAGCCTGCTCAATATAGTGTATATGAATGTCGTCTGAGCTCTCAGAATATTCTTGTTAATTCTCAGTTTCTCACCGTAACCAACTCATTAACAACACGACTAGTTAAAAAAATTCATGAAGCCTATAAGTTTCTACTTACGGTTCTTCTTTGCACTCCTTCACTATCTCGAGCACCCTTGCCCATCTTGCACTATACCTCGTGTGTGGATTGTGCCACAAGCAAGCTTCTTTTGAGAAAGGTCGTACGTCTTTCCATCGCCACCCATCGGTTCTGCAAGTGCAACTTTGTCACGCAAAAGTCAGGATTTGGCGATTGTGATTGATCATAAAAGGTTAGCTATTTTTGGTTATGTTTTGTTGCACAATTCGTTTGCCAAGTTACAAGCTCTTGGATTTTCAACATACACATATGACACGTTGTAATGATTTCAGCTTCTTGTGCATAGGTTGTGTTCACGCTCGACATCAAATTTTGATTTCACGTCTTCCCGCCACCTGACACCTACCATTTCCCTTCTTAATAATCGAGGTCAATTTCATGCAAAGAAAACTAAGAGATCGTTTGGTTGCCATCATTTCGGGCCAGTATAATGGAATTCATTCGAGATTCCATACCCAATATGTTGGTTGTCATAAAAATTTAAATATAATTTCAATTGGAATTATAGCGAATGTGTATGGTATGATAAGTCAATTCATGCCTCTAACCCAATCATTTTTCTGAAAATCGTTTCATTTCATAAATGGTTGTGGCAGCCAAACACATTTTTAGCATAGAATTTCAAATTTGGATAAATAAAATGATTATATCAATGTACTTTCATTTCGTTTATGTAAATGGGATGAAACAAGTGGTGTCAAACGAGCTAAGGTAAATTTACAAATGCGCTAATTTCATGGTCAAAATAGAATATTTTGAAAAGTCCTTTTGACACACGAGCACTAGTGATCCCGTTTAAAAAAATCAAAAATTCTAGAAAAATACGTATAAATACATATACATGTCTATTCTATATGACCAAATTTACATGAAAATATATTTTCATATGTGATCTTCATAAAAATAAAAATGTTGAAAGAGAGAATGGGTTTATTTTTTCTTTTTCAGATCTATGATTTTTGATTTTTGGTGTAGCCTACAATACAACATATTATATAGCAAAACTCTGCAAATATGTAGATAACATGTGTGGTATCCATCTCAATTTGTTTTGAATTTTTTAAACTTTAAAATATTATTTAAAAAATTAATACCAATATCACTAGAACTCATAACACTTTCCAGCCTTTATAGGACAATTTTCCTTATTTTCCACAGGTGACAGGTCCAACACTTCCTATCGCAAGAAACGGCCAGCAACTCGACCCGGTCGGTAGACTCGTCTCCGATCGGAACAGAGCAAAGCAGAGCCGCTAGCTACGCTACACGACGTCCGAAGCAGAGGAGGAACCCACGAGACGAAGCTGGAACGAAGCAAGAGGCGCTCCAGTTTATCCAATCCAAGCATGTAAGCGCGCATCCCGCGATTAACACCTCAAGCCATCATTGTAGCCACGAATCAGTTTGGGGGCACCGCTATTCCTCAAGAATTTGCAGCCTCTCCACTCCGATTTTGATGCGCTAATCTCTTTGGTGGGTGCAGGAGGGCGTCGATTAACCGGCCGCCGACGCCTAATCAGGAGGAGGAGGAGGACGAGGAGCGGAAGGAGGTGCCGCTCAGCGAAATCATCAACCTCAAGGTACCGCCTATCCCCCATCCTCCCTGCGGAAATCGTGCAGGGGAAACTGTGTGTCGGGGTTAGGGTTTGCTGATATTATCATAAGTATGTGGTAGGGCTGCAGTTATTCGCGTCACGGCTGATGCTGATTGGATCTGGTTAGGATTTGGTAGGAACTAGGAAGAGATAGAGAGGGGAGAGGACGGTTTTAGGGTTCTTTTGTGGCGTCTGCCTCTGCTGTCATCGAGAGTGGTAACAGTGCTCTGGGTTTTGGTTTCTGAAGTTGGTAGAGAGTGGCGAGAAGGAGAGGCTGATGGAG
The DNA here is from genome assembly GCA_947311845.1 of Poa pratensis. Taxonomy (NCBI): domain Eukaryota; kingdom Viridiplantae; phylum Streptophyta; class Magnoliopsida; order Poales; family Poaceae; genus Poa; species Poa pratensis. Next base: position 40,802,290 of record CAMZMU010000061.1, on the reverse strand, counting down.
CTTCTCCAGGAGCGGCTCGTCGAGTGCGGCTGGAAGGACGATATGAAGGCTCTCTGCAGGTTTGTCTCCTCCTCCATCTAATTACAGTATGATTGGTGACTTGTATCTGTTTGCTGTCGGTAATTTATGTTCGGTGATTACTATCTATAAAAAGTTCCTATGAAGCAAACTCACGGTACGCTTATCACTTTTGGACCAGTGAGTAAATGGATACCAGTCTCTATAACATTTGCAATGAGTTACATGTTTTATTTCTTGTGTTTTCAAATGCGAAAATTCTAGATGCAACCACAAATAGCATGTGTGCTTGAAAACATGCTTTCTTGCACATGACCATTGTAACCATTATGTTTTTGTAGAGAACATGGCTATGCAGTTCTCCAGTTCTTCATTTTTTATAACAACTCCAGAATAATTCTAAACCACTGAATCACCTGAGCCTCAACTTGCACTTTATCACTAATCGTATGCTGCCTCAAGTTGTCACGTTAGATCATTCTGGAATTTGTGTTATTTTGCATACACCATTTTTCTTTTGACTTGCTATGGTTTACCATGGAGAATCTAAGCTCTCATCCCCGACATTGTCATAAAATGATTTCATTTTGTTTTGTCTAGGGCCTATGCAAGGAAAAAGGGAAGAAATAATGTAACACTAGATGATCTTATTCATGTTATTACTCCAAAAGGAAGAGGTCAGTGGTTTCATTTGCCCAAATAATTTCTTTCTGGTTGCAAAAAGAATGTTCCTTAGTTCCACTGCGCATCAGGTTACTCAGCTCTAGTGCTAATTAGATATGAGCTGGAAGTATCATTACAAAATAATATAGCCTTTGCGTGCACATGTCATATTTTCATATTTATAAGTTGATTACTTGCTTACTGTAACAGGATTTGAGACCAAAAAATAGAGTGTACTTTCTTTGCATTTAATTCTCTCCTACTGTGTTTTCATAGATTTGTGCATTGATGTGCAATATTATGATGCAAAACAAGTTTTTTTTTTCATTTCTTATGGCTCTTGTTGCATGATTACTATTTTCTCCTTGTTCTTTCAAACAGCCTCAGTGCCTGGTCCAGTGAAGGCAGAGCTGCTGCAGCGCATCCGATCCTTTCTCATGTCTTCCTCGCTTTGGTAGTCCGTTTTTCATACTGTTCAGAACTAGCCTGTAGGAAGGTCCAAGCATCGATGTTGAAAGGGATAACGCCTCAGGAAAGCAACAAATCCAGGAATATCGACATAAAATGGATCTAGTGATCTCTGTGGACATATTTTCTCCGTCAGGCAGGTGGTTGGGCCTGTTGTCCAGCTGTACCATTAGGACACTGTATTCGTAGATATAACCTCCCAGTTTGTAATACTATAATACTGCACTGTTGCTTAAATACCACTTGGTACTCATGTGTCTCATATGAAACCTGATTGAGTGATTGTGTTGTGAAGGCCTTATAATGTTGTCTGGTACTAGAATGTTCTGTGTGCTGCTTTATTAATTGTACATGTATGTGCTGCCAAAATTGATCTTATATGCTGTCGATTACTCTTTTTTGGGGTCAAGCGAGAACACCCACCACTTTTTCATTGTGTTGTGAAGGCCTTATAATGTTGTCTGATTCTAGTATTTTCTGTATGCTGCTTTATTGATTGTACATATATGTGCTGCCAAAATCAATCTTATTCGCCGTGATTACTCTTTTTTGGTTCACTCAACCTTTCGAAAATCGGTTCACAGTTGGGTAAAAGAAGATATTTAACAGGGCCATCGAATTAATTTTTGTGTTGATTTCATATGAAATCATCACTTCAGTCACCTTGTTTGGTATTTTCTGTAGCTTCTCTGTGCTGCTTTATCACTCGTACTATATTTGTTTGTGCTGCCAAATTCGTTCGTCTGCTGCTGGTAACATTTTTTGGTTCACCTGAACATCAGAAAAGGGTTTCACAGTAGGTTAAAAGGAGATAGTTTTTGCTATGCTGATTGGCTGCTGATTTAAGTTTTGTGCTGAATATAGAATCATCACACTGTCCACACATGATAATTCAGTGCTGTATAATCCCAAAATATCCTGGCGAGTTAACGGGTCCTTGTCATAAGTTCGATCAAAGCACAACGTGAGCACGTAGGCAGATGCACAACCAACCAACTACGTGTCCGCCGGCACGATCGGTGGCTCCAATTCCAAGTCACAGATTCTGCCCTGTTTATGCCGTAATCCACGGCGGAATCGCCAATGGATGAAACAAAAGGCTCTCGACAATTGGCACTTTAATAAGAGGAAATCCACTTGTCCAACATGATCAAGTTGGCCTAAACAAAGGTAGCCAGAAATAGACCAACCAATCACTGAACCCCTGAAGAACATGACATGGTAGGTGTGCATCCCACATGACATGCCACATGCACCCAATTTCTGACCATTTGTTGCCAACTGAAAAAAGATATCCATGGATATCAGAGGCACTAATAATATATATGCACAAGCATTTCTCGAGCCAGATTCCAGATACAGCACATGAAATCCCGGAGCGACTATTCCTTGATTATTACAAGGATATAGCACGCTCAGCACTTGCCTTTTTTCTTTACAGCAATTCGATTCAGGGCCGGCATCAGGTAGTAGTATCGTAGTCGATACAAGCTCGGGTAGTAGCGACGCTGTCAAACAGCAACAGGGCCTGTCTTCCGCCTCCCCTCATCTTCTACGGTTAGGCTGTGGACGAAGGGCGGCAGGCAGCAGCCGCCGGTGTACCAGGCCCTCTCTTTCCGGCTCCTGGCTTCCTGAGGGGCGTCGGTTCCGTGCTGCAACCAGAGCTGGGCTCGGACACCGACTTCCCAGCTGGAGCGACGGATTGTGCCGGCTGCTCTCCGTCCTTGCTGCTATCTGGTTCTCCGGTGGCGTTGTTCTCTTCACGGCCGTTCTGCATCGCCTCTTGCAGGAGCTCGGCTAGTTTCCTTCGCCCAGTTGGTGAAGGCTCTGATGATTTTGAGTCATGTACGTTGTTAGGTAGAAAGATGTTGCTCATCACGGTATTCGCTCTAGGTTGGTAATTCGGAGTGCTGCCACGGGATGGAGTGAAATCTGCATAGTACAAAGAACTAATCTTAAGATCATGGGTGTTGCACGGATTGAACAAATCATATTATCTGGTAGAAGATCAAGCTATCCACTACAGAACATCTGAGGACCTCATAAATGGCAGGCATGACCGCATGAGTGTCACATATTCTCAAGATTTGGCAACGCGTTATATAAAATTAAGGACCACATGGGGCAGGTAAGTGCAGCTGAAAGTGGGGGGTCCAATGCAACTCATAACTGTTACTAGATGCTAATAAGCATGATCGTGCCAAAAGACAAAATTAAAGGTCTCAACCGTTTGTCTCAAGAAGCAATCAGTGCCTAAAATAAGCCCATCGGGTTCTAGTGTGACAAATTCAAGTTGCATCATCAGTTCGTCATGAGTTCAATCATCAGAGAACATGCAGTTTGGACTTTACAGATGGAACAAACAACCCACGTGCTAGTAAGCTACAGATGATTTAATATAACAGCCTTAAAAAGGAACAGCGTGAACAAAAGCACCTAGCACAGTAGTAATATCAGTATATGACGAGACGGTATTGTTTGGCCACGATATTATAACACACTAGCACTAGAATGGAATCATCTTAGACAGTTGATAAGTGTTTCTAGTTATGTGATTACCTCCATTTACGCTGTGAAAGTCATCATCACAGTCAGATTCTAACCACCCTTGAGACTCAAAGAACATTTCGTCCTTGCTACCTGCAAATTAGGTCCTGTTAGTTCCACATTTCATAAAAGAGAAACACAAAGATCAGCTCGATTAAAGGAATTGCATAAACATTTTTTTTACTCTCAACAAAGAAAGCAGATTCAGCTAAATGATAAAAAAACTTGTCAGAGTATAGAATACACAGAATCAACAATTTGCACACCTACTGGACGATTCACAATTCAAGGCTGGCATTTGATCTCAGATAAAGTGACACTGAAGCCAAACCCAGCGCACTCAGGCTATTCAAATAGGAGCATCTACGAAGCAAGCTCCTGATTTAGAGCAACATGGAAAGACATACAAGACGGACACTTTAAGTTGGTAATTCTAAGGCTTATTAATCAGCAGCAGATAAGGACAAACCCATGTTCTAAGAAACTGGCTACAACAATAACAAAGCAATCAGATACAGTCTTTCCATAGTTGCAGCAATAGAACATCCTGATTCAGAGAAGTGGCTGATATTTTAAGAATAGGGTATATTTTGACAAGGATTTCCATAAAGAAGATTATGGGTGACTCAGGATAACCGCTGAATCCAGAACAAGTCTAACTTCTTGCACAGATGAATTCAGAACCAGTCTGCGGTGATAAAATTTGTTTTCAGTTAAGATCATCAGCACCTACTGAAAGAAAGCATGAATCATGATCCACAGAGGCGATTATTAAAACTGAAGACCAACATCCTTCGCTTTCAAATCCTTGAACGCAGACCCGGATAATAACAAACCAATAAAGAATCCCAAAAGGCCCCTTTCCACATAAAGAACCGACTGCCCATATGACAGTAGATTCTTTCACCCTCAAAGATTAACTTTTTGTAACTGATGATCAAGCCCACAAACATCTAAAGACCGACCCCTTTGGAAGAACAGGAGTAGGAAGACCGGAGGAGCAGAGGAAGTGGAGATGGACCGCCGTACCAGAATCATGGTTCTTGCTGGCGCCGAACCCCGCGTGCTGCTCCTCAATCTTGCGCTTGAGATCATCGAGGACGTCGGCGACCGGAGCGCCGCCCTTCCCGTCCACGACCCCCTCCTTGGGCGGCGGCGGCGACGCGTGCAGCAGCTTCTGGGGGAGCCCGACGTCGTCCTTGTGTACCGACGCGCAAGAACCCATCTCCTCTTTGCTCCGCTCTTCAGACCGCCGCAAGAAACACAAACATCCCCGTCCGGCACGCAGAGCAAGGGAGGGAAGGGTGCTGACGCGAGAAAAGAATCGAGAAAAGCGGAGGAGAAGGAGGGCGATGTGGGCGCACGGGTTCTTGGGTGGCGGGGGAGGGGGGAATGCGAGAGGGAGGGGGGCGTGGGAGTGGGGAGTGAGTTTTTTCTTCACGGGCAATAGTGCGGTGGTATCGGAGCAGCCATGCTCGCGTCGCGTCACGGGATGGCGACGGCGCCCTGGTGACGAACCGGCGTCGCACCGGCCGGTCGCTCGCTCGCCTGTAAAATAGCGGAGTACTCCACGAGGGAGAACAATTCAGAAACAAATTTTGCTCAATTTAAAAACCGTGTCTGCTCGCTAGAAGAGGCATACATTTACGCGGCGTACCTAACGTCTGGACGCGTAGGTCAGCTGACGGAGAGCAGAGTTGACACGACGTGGTATAAAACCGTATAATTTGTAGCAGCTATTTCAGTAGCGTCTTCGATGTGCACACGGTGGATATTTTTCCTGTGTTTCTTGTGAGAAAAAATCTTGCTCGTTTTGGAAAAATGGGGGAGCAGTTAGGTGGTACTACAAGGGAGAAAGCGAGGTTTATTGACATTTCTTCTGCATAGTCAGCAGAACGGGGATGTACTGCGTGGTGAGACACTGACAGAACCGGGATGTACCTTTGACATTTTGGAAACACTTTGGAGTGTGAGCGATTGGCTAGACGACTGTGGCGGCCTAGGCTACTAGGCACTAGGCAGCATGGAGAAATTGGGTGGCGAGATGTGCGTGACTATCTCTTGCGACGGGACCACGAACAGATTTCTTCAGTTAGCAGGGAGTACATCCATCCATCCATCGATAGGGAACTCCCTCCCAGCTCAGTTCAAACTTCCAGCTACCCTGATTGATGCAGATGTTTTCACGCCATTGGCTCAGGTTTCGTCTCACGCTTCATTACAAAAAGTTAACATAGCATTTCACGGGCTGGAACTGACTTAACTCGATCGTCCTTGACGCATACTACTATGCTAGGTCTCGCTATTGAATATCGGCCAGACTTCTCTCATCTTTATCAGAAAAAGTTGAACGGGAGAGGAAATATCTTGTTAGGTAGTACCTGGACTGCTGTGCAACTATGCGAGCCTGTCGATTTCTTCACAATCAGCGATCACAAACGTACGTCGTCGTGCCTGTTGTCGGTTTCTCCAAACAGTGGCAGTCCATTGTGCGTGATAGAAGAAGAGTCAATAATATCCACTTACGTGTAAGAGGCCCGGCGCGTCCCATTGGATGGTATCGCCAAACAATGTTGTTCCCTGACGAGCACCTTTTGTCTCCACGCGAGAAACGGGGAGGAAGCGACAAGGGCAAGAAAAATCTCGATAGATACGAAGACGGAAAAGTTGTTCTTTCTCCTGCATTTTTTTTAATATCAACATGTGAAGTAAAGCTGGAATATCGTACATTTGTTCTGAAATGTAAGATGTTTTAGTTTTTCTGATTCAGATGTATATATACGCGTACTAGTCTATAGATTCATCCATTTCAGTTTGTATGTAGTCGGTATTGAAATATCTAAAACATCTTATATTTTGGTATCGTGGGAGTAGATCACAACTTTCCCATTTAAATAATTAATGTAATGAAAATCCAGTTTTGTTTCAGCGCCGTAAGTGCGGGAAAAGCTAGGATATAGATCACAACCATGGTGTCAGTAAGCTGGATGTATTGAGAATTAATAAGAATACACTCCTTAGCCCCTGAGCTCAAACTAACATTCATATAGTACCATTTCAAGCATGCTGTTCACATAATTTTGGCATTTATCATCGATGCAAAAAAGAGAGAGCAAGCGACAACACAAACTTGTACAAAATTAAATCGCATCCTAATCCCCCCATGCTACGTAGGTGTCATGTTATGTGTGGATGCTCAAACCATCGAATCAACTCATCGTCGCGAAGGTAGCAGACGGTTATCGCGGAAGTTGTAGCAACAAGTTATGTATGCGTGTTTGTTGTCTCTGCAACAATGAAGGATCTAAACTGAAAAAATGGTTATGCATGATTTTAATAAAGTTTCCATCCGGGTCATATGTATAAGAACCTGAGTTGTAGATCATGAGATTTGTGGTAGTTCTTCATGGCCAATGCACAAGAAAATATCCCTATGTAGTCACCTAATGAGACAATGCTTGTTTTCAATAAAAATATATATCTTACATACCCCCTTTTACATTTTCAAACGCTTTATTCATCAAGTTCTGACTTATAGCTCTAGTTAGTGAGTCCCAAGATTGTCCCTGCTCTTCTCATCTCCCACTCTACAACACAATCCCGACATTTGAAAAATTTATGCTTACCTTGTTCATGCACATATAAATCAAGAATGCAACAAGCACACATTAGGAAAGCTACAAGCATGTATAAGAACCATTATCGGACCATGGACATCAAGTTGTTACTCGCCATGATATCAAATTTGTTGCAGGTGTGTTAGGTTCCAATACTAGGGCTCCATTCTATTGGTCGGTGCCAATGCATAGCGGTGACTAGGGAAGTTACCAAGTACTTCAGCTCAATTCCTAAGCCCGGGAACAATTACCTCGATGCATCGATGGAAATTTGTTGAGAGTTGCTTGTTCGATGGCGAGTCTCACAGTTTCCTCTGGCAAAAAATCCCTATTACAATGCAGATGTTCTATGGTCTAGATGCCTCCCACTTCTATCACCATGATTTAAATACCTTGGATAATAGTATAACAAGCTACTTTTGTTTCGTTACTATATATCGGTCATACAAGATATGCTATCTTTAACCACATATATGTAGTTCACTATGAAATCATTCGCACTTCCCCCGAGTTTAGTCCATACGGTGAAGTTGCCTCTCAAAGGTCTATATATAGAGGACTCCAAAGCAAATAAATCATGGCCTCCTAGTTCTATTACCATGATTTTAATACCTTAGATACAAGTATTGAAGTGATACCAAGAAGATCGCACAATCTCCGCAATTAACCATGATGATCTCCACACATCAATGGAATTTTGCTAGGCCCACATATGCACATTTAAATTCATGTGTGTCATGTCAACACGTGTGTGGATGTGTGGACGAACCATCACCAATTCAGCCTTATAACAGTGAAGAAGATACATGTAGGAGGTGTCTTGAAGTTTGGCACGAGTTTCTCCGATGCAATTTTCTTTAAAACAAAATAAGCTTTGGGTCAGCTCAATTTGTTGGTTCCTTGTGATGGAACCAGCACACACATGTTCATGTCATAGAATTGGCATCGATGTTCATATTTACATGGATTTGTTTTAGGATTTAGTCGACGGTATTATTTTAGTAGGTGACATGCATGCATGTCAACAGCGAGGGTGTTGTGATGGTTTTGTAAACCTCAAGATATGTCGGCTCAGCCTCTCTCTCATGTGTTCACACGGGTAGAGTGTGCGTTTATAGAGGTGAGTGTAATGTGTTGTGTGTTTGTGAATGTAACTTAGGACACCCTCTTGTGTTATAACAATATTCAAGGAAGAAATCGTGTCACAATTTATGTGTTCTACTTCTATTTATGTTAGCCGATCGATCGATCAATGTTGTTCCCTGACGAGCACCTTTTGTCTCCACATGAGAAACGGGGAGGAAGCGACAAGGAGATGAAATATCTCGATATAGATAAGAAGAGAGAAAAAGGTGTTCTTTCCCGTGCATTTTTTTAATATCAACATGTGAAATAAAGCTGGAATATAGTACATCAGTTATGTTCTGAAACAGAAGATGTTTTAGTTTTTTTGATTCGGACGTATATATACGCGTATTAGTTTATAGATTCATCCATTTCAGTCCGTATGTAGGCAATTGAAATATCTAAAACATTATACTCCCTCCGTTCCTTGATGTAAGGTGTATAGTTTTTTGAAGAAAAATTCATAATATATGGTGTATTTGCCATTTATGGACAATTTGACCTGTAAAAAAAATGAGACTTAGTCTCAAAAGAGGGATTTAACGGATTGTATTCATTTTGTGCATATTAAGAACTCATCTCTCGCGATTTTTCCTAGAAAAAAATAAGTCCCCTCTATGAAAAATACACATGTCTTAATATTCGTGCAAAAAACTATACACCCTACATTCAGGAACGGAGGGAGTATATTTTTGTATCTTGGTACCGAGGGAGTAGATCACAACTTCCCCATGTAAATAATTAATGTAATAAAAAAATCTAGCTTTGTTTCGGCGTTGTAAGTGCGGGAAAAGCTGGGATATAGATCACAAGCGTGATGTCAATAAGCTGGATGTATTCAGAATTAACAAGATTTTACTCCTTAGCCCGTGAGCTCAAACTAACATTCATATAGTACCATTTCAAGCATGTTATTCACCTAATTTTGGGATTTATCATCGATACAAAAAAAAAGAGCAGGTGACAAAACAAACTTGTACAAAATTAAATCACATCCTAATCACAAGAAAATCCTATATAGTCACCTAATGAGAAATACTTGTTTTCAATAAATAAAAATCTATTCCATACCCCTTTTACATTTTTCAAACGCTTTATTCATCAAGTTCTGGCTTATAGCTCTAGTTAGCGAGTCCCAAGATTGTACATGCTCTTCTCATCTCCCACTCCACAAGATAATCCTGACCTTTGAAAATTTTACGCTTACCTCGTTCATGCACATATAAATCAAGAATGTGACAAGCACGCATCAGGAAAGCTACAAGCAGGTATAATAACCATTACCAGACCATGGACATCAAGTTGTTACTCGCCATGCTATCAGATTTGTTGCAAGCGTGTTAGGTTCCAATACTAGGGCTCCATTCTATTGGTCGGAGCCAATGCATAGCCGGGAGTAGGGAAGTTTCCAAGTACTGCTGGTCATTTCCTGAGCCCGGGAACAGTTACCTCGATGCATCAATGGAAATTTGTTGAGAGTTGCTCGGTCGATGGCGAGTCTCCCAATTTCCTCTAGCAAAAAATCCATATTACAATGCAGATGTTCTATGGTCCATATGCCTCCCACTTCTATCACCATGAGTTAAATACCTTGGATAACACTATAACAAGCTAATTTGTGTTTCGTTGCTCTATTGCTCGGTCATAAAAGATATGCTATCTTTAACAACATATATGTAGTTGACTACGAATTCGTTCGCACTTCCTCCGTGTTTAGTCCATACGGTGAAGTTGCCTCTCAGAGGTCTATATATAGAGCACTCCAAAGCAAATAAAATCATGCCCTCCTACTTCTATATATCCCTATGATTTTAATATCTTAGATACAAGCATTGAAGTGATGCAAAGAAGCTATCACAATCTCCGCAATTAACCATGATCATCCACACAAGTGAAGAGGATACAGAGTTATTTGCACTGGTGGTTACACAACTCGACAGCTATGTGCACTTAAGTCACACAACTGGATAACTGAATTTTTTGGTCACACAACTCGTCATCTGGTGCACTTAAGTCACTGACCCCACCTGTCAAGCCGTTTTCCGTTGAAGTTGATGCTGACTGGACACGTAATCTTGCAAAAAAAAACCTGTATTTTTGTACATTTGCAAAAAAAACCTGTATTTCTTGACAGGTGGGGTCAGTGACTTAAGTGCACCAGATGACGAGTTGTGTGACCAAAAAATTCAGTTATCCAGTTGTGTGACTTAAGTGCACATAGCTGTCGAGTTGTGTGACCACCAGTGCAAATAACTCGAGGATACATGTAGGAGGGTGTCTTGAAGTTTGGCACAAACTTCTCCGATGCAATTTCCTCGGGAACAAAATATGCTATGAAGTGGCAAACTGAGCACAACTCGGTATGTTTGTTTCCTTGCGATGGAACCAGCACACACATGTCCATGTCATATATTTGCATAGATGCTCGTATTAACTTGGATTTGTTTCAAGAATTAATCGACGATATTATTTTAGTAGGTCACGTGAGAATGTCAACAGTGAGACGGTTGTGATACCTTTGTAAACTCAAGACGTGTCGGCTCAGTCTCTCGCAGGTGTTTACAGGGTTAGAGTGTGCGTTAACAGAGGCGAAACATCAAAACACCCTTAAAAAAAGCCGGTGCAGCTGGGGAGCAGCTGCCGGTGCTTGCAGCGAGCGGAAGCCGGGGCGGCCGCCCCGGAGCTTGGCCTGCTGCTATTCTTCTTGGCAGCGCGACGCATCCAGCGTGGAGACGGCGGAGGTTCTGGGTGCTACGGATCTGGGGATCCAATGCCCAGATCTTGCGGCGGTGGTGGACGTTCAGGCTGAGGCCTGGCAAGATGCGAGCGCGGCGGGTGGTCTTCCAGCCAGGGCACGGCTTCTACCTCGAGCACGGGACATGGTGGACGCCGGGACGGCGGCCCCGGGGATGCCGACAGTGGATTCATCGGCGGGTGCTCCGTGGCGGCTAGATTTGGCATCGCACGCCGATCTGCTGCCCGGGAGGTTGTGTTTCGCATTTGCATTGGTGGGAGGTGCTGCAGCAGATGCATCACAAGGTGGAGCTTCGTGGTTGTCTTTAGAGAGATGTTGTGCGGCGTGCAGCGTGCTACGTGCTCCGGCGATCTAGGTGCTTTGTGCTCTGATCTGCGTGGACATTAGCCCCAGGACGAGGGAGTTGAGAAGCTCCAGGCGAAAGGCTAGCCTGGCTTTTGGTCAGTGCCGACAACGGGCGGCGCTCCGGCGTCGTTTCCCTTCTTGTAGGCGTTGTCGTGGAGCTCCGCTACTCATCCTTGTGGGATCGTGGCTATCCGGAGAAATTCTAGCTTTGGGTTACCGAAGCGGGTGATGGCGACGGATACGTCGTTACCTCCTTGGAGGCATCGCCTTGGAGGGTCTGCATGTGGCTGCTTGCCCGTGTTTCTCTTGTTGACGGTGTGGTGGTTGTCGGGGTAGCGGCCCCGAGGTTGTGTTTGTGCGCCGAGGCGGCGGCCTCGGAATCCATTGTGGGTGGTGGCCCTATGAGGTAAGGCCGCGACTCGCCATGGCTTGGGTGGCATTGCTGTGCCGCAAGTGCGGCGGTTTTGTCAGCTCGGTCGACGCGTCCTAGAGAGGGCGGTCAGACTTTAGGTCGGGGTGGCGGCCCCGGATGAGGAGTTGGTGTGGTGGCCGTGGTCTGCGGCCGGTAGTAGCTTGGGCTACGGGTTGTCGGTTCGTGAGCGAGCGGCGGCATGTCGGGGTGGCGGCCTCGGAAGGTGGTTGTCTTGGTTGACCGCGAAGGATGCGGTGGAGCAGCGGCAAGTCGGAGCGGCGGCTTCGAGAGTTCATCAACGGTGAGAGTGTTTGACCTTGTGTCGTTTGGGCGATGAGGTTACTCTCAACGTTGGTCGTGTCGTCGATGAGAGTGGGCGTGGCCCCGTGATGTTGTTGGTTGTGTGGGCTTCGTCCTGTTTGTATCGGTTTTTGCCCGGTTTTCCATTAATTAACCGGGCATCTTCTTCTTAATTAATATATAAGGCAAAGCTTTTGCCTTCGTTCCAAAAAAAAAGCCGGATTGGTGATGATTCTACACGTATCCTCTTCGCTATTATGTCGTGCCAAACTTCAAAACACCCTCATGTGGTATAACAGTATTCAGGGAAGATACGTGTCACAAATTGTGTATTCTACTTCTATTTATGTTAGCCGATCGATCGATCATCACACTCCACATGAAAATGACGGTGCTTTCTGGAAAAGAAATATCAGACGATTGATCGATGAATCAGGGGAAAAGAAGGCGTATCACACGTAACCTAGAATAAAAAACGTGTTATAGTAGTACGTAGCAGAAGAAGGGTAACACGCATATGTCGGCAATGAAAATGATACCGATGGGACCGGAGTGATAAGCTGCGCACGTCCGTGTTCATACCGCGGGAAACGGTGACATTCCGCATGCCACTTGCACGGCCCTGTTTAGGCCGGAATATACGATCGCTCAGTCCTGATGGAAAACGACCCCTTCCTTTTATTTTCTTTTCTGCATTAGCTAGCGTTTTCCCCGAAAAATAATACAATGGCTCATGTACATACACTGGAATACGTGTATGTATGTACCACGTGCGAGTACTAGAAATATGTCTAGATACATTAAATTTTGGACAAACTTGAGACACTTATTTTGGGACGGAGTGAGTATCAGAAAATGTAAACTCACAGACCCAATCGTCACGGATCATGAATGCAGAGGATTCGTAACCTGGACGTCAGGGAAGACGAGACGGTGACCCTGCACAATTGCAGCCCAAACCCAAAAGCATCACACTCAAGGGCACTTTACACTTTGATCCGTCCAGAGAGAAAACCCGTTCCATTCTTGCCCGTTGGTTATGGTTTGTAATATATGGTGAGATGTTTCAGAGTTTAGCTGCCTAGTGTTTGGTTTATGGTTTCGTTTTGTGTTTTTGATCATTGTGTTGACCTGATTGGAGAGGTTATTCTCCCAGGTCTGGACCTTGTATGAACAGAGTATGCTGTTATGTGCGGCTTTCGTAATGAGAGCTGTGGGCTTTGGGACGCGGATTTTGTGCACCCGAGCTCGCTCGCTCCTGGGAGACGTGCCGACGCGGTACTGGCTGGTCTCTCGCCACCCTGTTTTTTTTTTTGACACATCCAACACCCTCATATATTCACCAAACATCCACATACAAAGTACACAGATCGAAGAAAACGAAGAACATACATACGAGGAGGAAGATCCAGAGCCAGCATCGCGAGCCGCAGCTCCGCCGGCGACGAAGACGAAGGCCAGCAAGCCACCTTGCCACTGCCTGGGCAACTATTCGACCCTTGAGAGACGCCTCCAAGCCTGCCCGCCGCGCCGCGACGAACTTGTTGTCGATGAACACGCAGGGAGACGCCCCCCTGGCACCGCTTCCCTTCTTCACCTCGGCCACCAACGGATCCGTCGCTGGAGGAGGCTGGAGAACCCGAGCAGCCCTGGACAAGCACCGCAGCTCCAGCGCCGCCGCACCGCAGCAGCTGGAGGAGAAGGCCGCGCACGGCGGATCCAAGGATCCGCGAGCACGGCGAGGACGACGCCCGTGCGACGAAGCTCCACCGGAGCTCCACCGCCGGAGAGGAAGGACGCCGCCGCCAAAACACCACCGACCGCACCACCGCCTCCACAGCGCCGCCGGAGGCAATCCACACACCCCTACTCTATATACACGAGGAGATCCGGGGATCCCCCACCCACCCGCCGCCGGAGCGGACGGGGGGAGAGAGATCCCAGCGGATCTGCGACGGCGAGAGCGCGGCGGCAGGCGATTCCAGAAAATCGCCCTCTCTGCACTGTAGTGAGGAGGGAGGGGAAAGTGCGCCCTTCAAAGCCACCCTGTTGGAGAGGCGTGTTTGTATGGTTCTGGACTTCTGGTACAACGTACCATGCGAGGTTGAGTAAATGCGTGGGCATTTATTGGGTAGTGGCGATGGAGCTTCATTGCATTCTTTTTACATTTTACTGCGCAGGATAAGTAGATGGACAACATGTCCGTGTGATTCCTGGTGCGGCATTTTCTTTTCTCTATTCTTTGCATTCTTTTATTTCCTGCTCCTTTTTTTTCCTGTTCTTTTTTCATTTTCGTTCAATTCACATTTTTTGTATTTTTTCCTTTCTATTTCTCGTTGTTTTTTATGAAATTTATTTTCATCATTAAAAATTGTCCATATGTTAAAAAATGTATAATGGTTTCGTTTTGAGAAAATAGTTTATATTTTGAAGAAAATTCATGTGTTCAAAAAATTGTTCACAAGGTATAAATTATATTACTAGTTTAAATACATATTTATAGTGTCTGAAAAATATGTTCACGACGCTTAGAAAAATGTTCATGGTTCACAAAAATATTTGCAAACATCATTCCGAAAATGTTCAAAGGATCAAAAAATTCATGTTTCATGCGGTTTAAAAAGATACTTCCAAGGGTATTCAGAAAAATATTCACAGGTTAGAAAATATGTTCTCGGTTCCAATAAAATGTTCACTTGGTTAAGAAATGGTAAGGGTTTAACTAAATATTTGTGGGTTCGAAAACAATGTTCATGGTTTTAAAATATTTGTTCGTGGTTCGCAAAAATAGTTGCACGGTATTCGGAAAATGTTTGGATGTTCAAAAGGAAATCGTGAGATTTCTAAAATATTCTAGGGGCAAAAAAATGGATGGGTTCAAATACATTCGAGGAATTAAAACATATACTTTCTAATAATTCAAAAAATGTTCATGCGTTAAAAGATATTTTCATTGGCTCCAGTATAAGGTTCACTTGTTCCAAAATATCACCGATTATAAAATTTTCACTAGTTCTAAAAAAACATTTCAGATGGTTCTATATTTTTATGGGTTAAATTAAAATAAATGTTCACAGGGTTAAAAAATATATTTACGGTTCGAAAAAGTGTTCATGTTTTTTTTAAAACTTGTCATGGTAAAAAACCATTCACGGGGTAAGAAAATATTTCCACTGGATTCAGAAAAATATTCATGACTTAGAAATATTTTCACTGTACCAATAAAATATTCACCTGGTTTCCAAAAAGTTAAGGGTTTAAATAAATATTGTGGGATTAAAAAAGGTTCATTGTTTCAAAAATATTTGTTCATGGTTGATAAAAATAGTTGCACGGGATTCAGAAAATGGTCACATGTTCAAAAGGAAATCATGATGTTTTTTAAAATATTCTAGGTGGTTAAAATAATGATGGGTTCAATAACAGTCGTGGGCTTAAAAGTTAAAACAGACAATAAATATTTCCACCTTTCATTGTTCCTTGCGAAGAGAAGGGTCCAGGAATGACCGTGCTGGCTCAATAAATGACCGCGCATGCCAACTGCCTTGTGATCGGTACAGGTATTTGATACGCCCCACAAATATGTGTACACTTTCTAATACCAAGTGCTTTAAATGAGCATGCGATGGTTGCTGTAGTGCAAATCGCAGGTGCAAGCGAGCTCGGGCACTCTTCCGAGTTTTCGGTGGGCTTTGGCCCTATATTCGAAAGAAAACTATATTGGCAAAAAAGAGAAAATCCGTTTCACCTAAGCTAGATAGTTGTTGTTAACTTACTCACCTTGTTCACTAACGTAAGGCATTTTGTTCGACATATATGACACACTATTTAAGTTTACTAAAAACACCGCAGCCTTTAAATCTCATTCCTTTTTATTAACAAAACTTCTTTATTTAGGGTTGCCTCCCCAAGCGTCTCCAATGTCTCTACATCAGTTTGACCCGAAAACACGAGCGCAGATGCTCCCATGAAGACGCATGTGTCGCTCCGGGCGATTGCTGCAACCGCACTCCGGCTGTGGTTCTTGCCGACTGCCGCGTCTACATTGATCTTGACCACCCTTGTGGCGGAGAAATCCGTCTCTCCTCGTTATGGCCTCGCACCCTTGCTGTTTTTTGTTTAGATGAAGAAGTGTGTGGGGCTGAAGGCAATGCATTAGCGAGTGTTTTTCCCCAAAAAATATACTCCAATGGCTCATGTACATACACTGGAGTATGTGTATGTATGTACCACGTGCGAGTACTAGAATATAACATAAAATGCAAATCCACAAACCAATCGTCGCGGCTCATGAACGCAGAGGATTCGTAACCTGGACGTCAGGGAAGACGAGACGGCGATCTTGCACAGTTGGAGCCGAAACCCAAAAGCATCACACTCCTTGAGATGTTTCAGATTTTAGCTGCCTAGTGTCTGGTTTATGGTTTAGTTTAGTGTTTTTGATCATTGTGTTGACCTGATTGGAGAGGCTATTCTCCCAGATCTGGACCTTGTATGAGAGTATGCTGTTGTGTGCGGCTTTCGTAATGAGAGCTGTGGGCTTTTGCCCTATATTCGAAAAAAATATATATTATAAAAGAAGAGAAAACCTGTTCCACATACGATATATAGTTGTTGTTAACATAGTCCAGTGGTGGATCTAGAAATTTCTGGAAGGCTGGGCAAACAAGATTAAAATGGTAAATTTTAGACAAAAATTGCTAAGGAGAATCAAAATATATAAGCTTTGCACGGGCGGCAAGCCCGCCGCCCGGCCTAGAGGGGCGTTAAATCGGCCCCTGACATACTCCTGCCAAGTATTAAATAAAAAATACCTGCTCATGCAATATTAAATAAATAAAAATACGGACTGCACCGAACTCACGCCAAGTATTAAAATAGTCTAAGCGTGAGGGAGAGTGTTGGAATATAAATATATTTCCTTTCCATTAGTTCGGACTTTTGGTTTATTTGACTAGTGCATCAATTCTATACCGACCTCTCTTTGAAAAACGAAGTTAATTGTCTAAACTGGTCTTTCTTTATTAGCCCATTCATCCATGCCTTTGAAATTCTCGAATGAAGCTTTTCTTACCGTTGTTTACTTGATTAATTGTTTACCTAGTAGAGTCTTTCAATACAAACACCTCTTGAACGATTGTTCAAACTTATTCTACATTGTTTTTGCGTCACGTAATTAATTTGACGTGTTATTTCGAACATGGCACTTTTCAGATCTTCTCACCATGAGTTGACAGCATAAAACTATCGGTTTTCACGACTCAATTCTATATTGCTACCATTTTTGGTTTGGTACCGGATTTTTTTTTAAGTTTTCGCAAAAACCCAAATCCGGTCCTGATAACGAATGACATTAAACCTGACCACCCAGACCCACCTGTCAGATGACGTGGCCAGAGAGAATTAACACCTAAACTGATTATGGGCCCCACTTGTGGGTCCAATAAAAAAATAAAAATTCTGAGAAAATAAAAAAATAAAAAATCCAAAAACTAAAAGAAAAAATTCCACAACCGGGGTCTTCTTCCCCACAACCGGTGGCTCCTGTGATAGATCTCGAATATAAATAACCGAGGCACCGTGGCGTCGGCCTCCTCGTTATTGCCCGCCGTGACGCGGCCCTCGCGGAGGAACACCATTGCGACGACGAGATGGCGATCGGCACGAGGCGAGCATGATGAGGAACGAGGTCGGGTCGTGGGCGAAGAGTGTAGAGCAGAGGTCGGTAATGATGGCGGTGCTGAGCCCGACGAAGCCCGTGAGCACGCTCTGAGCTGGCCAAGTCATATGACAGGTGGGCCCGGTGGTCAGGTTCAGTGTCAGGTCGGATTTGGGTTTTTTCGCAAACTTTGAAAAAATCCAGTTTCTTTCTACGATTGAAATCTAAAGTGGTTCAAAAATGGAACTGAGTCGCGAAAACAGGTAGTTTTATGATATAAACTCTCTCACCGGTGACACATGCCAAGTCAAAGGTAACAACGCGGAGACAGCGCGCACTCTTTGGGGAGCTCGATCAATCCCAGATGCCTGATTCAGCTTCATCTCCTGGCCGTACGTACATGCAGTGACCTAAAGAAGAGTTAAATACAGTAGAAGTTCCTGGACTTGTCCAAGTGAATCGATTTAGTCCTCATACTCGGAATTTGAACAATTTTACCTGCGTACTCGCTAATTGGACTCGATTTAGTCCAGAAGCATATTTGCCATAGAATTCAGCTGACGTGGACGACACGTGTACGCGGGTCCCACTTTCAATAGAGTAACAACCCTCAAAACTTGCATTTAGCCCCTCCCGCGTGACTCACTTACGATCAGTTAACGTCCTGTCACTGTGAATATGCGAACCCCCATCCCCGCGTTCGTACTCTGTTCCAAAAGGCTCAAATTCCCCACTTCTTTAACCCTAGTTCATCTGTGTCGATTCTAAATTTAGTGTAAATATTCATCTCTTTGTCAAATAGCTGGCAAGTAACTTCACATTTTGGAGAACTTCATTAGAAATCCACTGGAAATTATTAGAAAGTAGACAACAGTAACTATATAAATTAGTGGAGCCGTATAAGATATCTTAACTTGCAAAGATTCAACAACTGCTACACGTTCCGGTCCAGCGATCGCAGCCTCCGTCCCTGCCTGTCTCCTTTTTCTCTCCCTCGAACAGAACTGTCTGAATTGAAAGGATCTGGAACGGCACGTGGCACTGCCTAATGGATCAGATGGGGAGGGATACGTGCAAATATCTGGCAGCGGAAAAAAACGTTCTAGATACGGGAGGGTGTTCGTGCAAGATTAAAGCCCACGTGTTGGCAAACATGTTTTTTGGACTAAATCGAGTCCAATTCACAAGTACACGGGTTAAATTTTTCAAATTCCGAGTACGAGGACTAAATCGAGCCTGCCCGACAAGTATAAGGACTTCTACTGTATTTAACTCCCTAAAGAACGTGGCGATCAGAGGTAACGTTTCGGCGTGGCAGAAGATACGATAAATCGCCGGACAACCTGCATCGAGGTTCATGGAATGCACATGGACGCACATTACATTACATGTGGAGGCTATCGATCGATTAATTAACCTTACTTCGTGTGCATATGGTCGTCGTCTGAAGAGTACAGCACACGCTTAATTTGCGTGTTCAAGCATTTGCTGGCTAGCTAAGCAAGATTTGGGGGCGAACGGTCGGGTTCCACGAGATTCAGTGGCTCACCTCGCAAAGCTGATATAGCACCATGCATTGCGTAAACCACCATCAAAGAGGGTTGTGGCGATCAACAATGGGCAGCGTTCACGACGGCGCTAGCGTCAGCCACTCGGTCTCGTTCCTCCTCGGGGCTCTCCTCCCCACCTTGCTTCTCTTCTTCCTCGCCTCCCACCAGGTCGGCGAGAAGCTGGCAAGCGTCTCAAGCTCGGGGTGTGGACCAGCTCATCAGCAGTACTTCAGCCACGCAAACCTCCCCGGCAACTACGAAAAGGTTAGGCTTAACTTGATCATCATCACGGTACAGTTTGCACTGTATTATACTGTTGGTGTACCCGAACACGGAGACACTTCTGAAAGTCGTAGACATTCTCGCTTTCTCGGGCCACGTATTGACATACCTCGCAGGGGGCGAGGCTATTCCCGGGGCTAGCGGAGCTGCTGCAAAAGGTGGCGACGGACGATCGTACGGTGATCATCACGTCGGTGAACGAGGCGTGGGCGGCGCCCGGCTCCCTCCTCGACCTCTTCCGCGGGAGCTTCCGAGACGGCGACGGCATCGCGCACCTCCTCAACCAGACTCTGATCGTGGCCGTAGACGCCGCGGCGTACCACCACTGCCGGCGTGTGCACCCGCACTGCTACCTCCTCGAGGCGACGGCGAGGAACCTGAGCTCCGCCAACGAATTCATGAGCGACGCCTACCTGGAGCTCGTCTGGGCCAAGCTCGAGCTGCAGCAGCGCGTCCTCCAGCTCGGCTACAACTTCCTCTTCACTGACGTGGACGTCGTGTGGTTCCGGACCCGTTCCGGCACATCGGCGTGCACGCGGACATGGCCATGTCGTGCGACATCTACTCCGGCGACGCCGACGCACTCGACGGCAACTGGCCCAACACGGGCTTCTACTACGTCAAGGCGACGGGGCGGACGGTCGAGATGATGCGGCGGTGGCAGGCGGCGCGGTGGCGGTTTCCGCGCGGCCACGAGCAGACCATCTTCAACAACATTAAGCATGAGCTGGCTTCCGCGGACGGAGACCTGCGGCTGCGGTTCCAGTTCCTCGACACGGCTCGCTTCGGCGGATTCTGCCGGCTGTTCCGCAACGACATGGCCAGGGCGTGCACGATGCACGCCAATTGCTGTTTCGGCCTGGGGAAGAAGCTAAGCGATCTCCGGGACGTGCTCGTGCAGTGGAAGAACTACACGGCGATGACGCCGATGGAGAGGAGGAATGCGAAGGCCGCCGGGAGGACCTTCGGGTGGCGCGTCCCGGCCAAGTGCGGGACGCCCGACAAGAGGGCGCCGCCGGGCTCCTGATCCCGGCCGCCGCGTGATTCGGGAATTATTTGCTGAGGCGGGAGGACCTTCGGCTGGCGCGTCCTGCAGAGAACGACTACGCATAGCGTGTTGGATTTATTTAGTTTTTTGATCCGAGCGTGTTGAATTTTAATCGTTCGAGTCTCGTTCCAAAAATAACAGCCTGTTGGAGTACAATCGAACCAGCTGCCGCTGCCCGCTGGGCCGTATGACATGCCAGGCTTAAGAGTTAAGAATCAACTACCTATTCATATTAAAACATAATATCAACTTAAAATGTTCAAATATGAAAATTGTTTAAATTTGAAAATGTTCATATTTTTTAAAAAAAGTCAGATTTGAAAATGTTCAAATTTGAAAAAATATTGGTTTGCAAAACAGTTCAGATATACTCCCTCCGCCCACAAAAATATGTCACAAAGTTGAGACATTCATTTGTAAACGGAGGGAGTACATAATTAAAACTTGTTCAGATTTTAAAAATGTTTGTTCGACCCCAATTCGTACGAGGTACTAGACATGTGCGTGCACACACCTTGATATTCTTTGATCAGCTAGCTCATTCGTTGATCAATTCATGCATACACGCATGGACTGGGCAAATGAATGAATCCGTTATTTTTCAATGGAAGTGGGCCAATCAAGGTAGCCAGCTACGTGGGTCAGCTGTACAATGCCTAGACGTATTTATACGTGTTCAAGTACCGGTGAATGTATAGAATGCGTGCAGTGCTTGCGACTTGCCGGTCACGTTCATCGGTAATTAAGTTTGTCACGACCTAGGTTTTGACGCCGATGTTTTTCAGTTAGAATATTTTTTTTAGTGTGAGGCGACGTTTCTGTCGACAGTCTGACGCATATAGTGATTTCTTCGATCTTAAAACCCGATCCGCTGTCTCAGTCTCTCGAAGGTGCTAATAGGGGTAGGTGTGCGTGCGTTCAAAGTGATGATTATATGCGCGTGTATTTTAGCGTCTGCGTTGTACTTTGTTTTGCAAAAAAATAGCAATTTCTTTTGCGAAACACAGTATAGACGTAGACGCTCACATACACGTGCAAACACCCACCCCTACGAACACACGCACGCACACCCTACCCCTATAACCACCTCTAAAATACTGAGCCGACGGGTCAAATCTTGAGATTGACGAAGTCACCACATACACCTTACTGTCGACGGAAACGTCGCCTCTCACTAAAGATTATTCCGACTAAATGAGAAACACCAGTGTCAAAACTGAAATTTAAACTCTGGTGGGATGGGGGTATAACCACCCGCCTAACCATCCACTAACAATATTTTTTGTTTGCCAATCCTTCTGCCTATCCATCGAGGCAATCTGACACTACTAGGAAAAGGGTTATAGGGAGGTTGGCATTCTGTGGCGCACCATTAATTGGTGCGCCACAGAATTATTTCTGTGTCGCATGGATGCTGGTGCGTCACAGAAATTTTCGACTTTCTGTATCGCATCTTTTGCCCATGCGCCACAGAAAGTCAAAATTCTGTGGCGCATGCCCACCCATGCGCCACAGAAGTCTCCGTGGCGCATGAGACACCATGCGCCACAGAATTTCTGTGGGTCCCACGTGCAATCATTGGCCAAGGTCCATCTGGGGACATTCTGTGGCGCACCGAACTTAAAATCCCACCCCCGTGGATCGCCTTTTTAGTCTTGCAGGAAGTAAAAGAAAATGATAAAAATTTCAATAAATAAAATCCTTTGACATGTAGTTAGGTTTAAGTGTCTAGTAGGTATAGAAATTTTGAAATATGAATTTTGACCTTTTCTGCAACAAACAGGAAAAAAACTTGTAACGTCCATAACTTTTGCATACGACGTCGAAAAAATGCGTTTAATATGTCAAAAAAAAACGTGAGAAAAATCCGAGTTCGATTCCACCCGGGTTTACCCGATCAGCAATTCACAGATTTCTCAAATTCCAAAAGAAAAAAAAGTTATTTCAAACAGACGATTTTTCACAGCAAAATCAAAAAGAAAGAAAAATTCAAAAAATTCTAAAATTCAAAAAATCCAAAAAAAGACACAGAAATGTATAACAAAGAAGATTGTTGAATTTTTTGGTTTTTTTGAATTTTTTGGATTTTTGACTTTTTTGAATTTTAGATTTTTTTTTGCTTTTTTGTATTTTTTGGATTTTTTTGGATTTTTTTTGAAAATTTTGAAGTTTTGAAGTTTTTGGATCTTTTGAAACTTTTGAATCTCCTTTTGAAACTTTAGAAGTTTTTGAAAAATCTGAAATTTAAAAACACACATTTATAACACATACCACACATATACACATACAAGACTTAAGATGGTTCATATGATATATATATTAATAAGAATTTGAGTAGCACAAGGGTAGGTGGACTAGGTGGAACTTAGAAGTTAATCGTGCTAGGGTTGGAGCAATTTCATGATGGGTGACCTAGCGGGAAGGTATCAGTTTAAAAAATTCAAAAAATCTGAAAATAATTCCAATAATTAAGATTTTTCATATTATTTCATATTTTGATTTTTCTGATTTTTTTTTGAAACTTTTTATATTTTTTTGAATTTTTTGAATTTTTTAAGAATTCTGTGGCGCACCAGGCCAGGTGCGCCACAGAAATTATTTTTGTGGCGAGAATTCTGTGGCGCACCCAGCAAACCTGGGGGTGCCCCACAGAATTGCAATTTGGTGCGCCACAGATAGCCCTTTCTGTGGTAGTGTGATAAGCGTCGTCACAAGGAGGAACCGCAAACCATCGACATTTCTTGCGCTAGAAAATCGCGTGGCCAGCCGGCCAGCTAGCGGAGGAGATATACGCGCGCCAAACCTAACAGAAGGAGAAAATCACGTAGCTCACCTAGCACTCGAGCGGCCAAGATATACGCGCACCAAACCTAACAGAAGGAGAAAATTCAACAGATATGACCTCACTCGTGGGATTGGCGGCGCTACGGCTGCTGCAGGGGCGCCCACGCGATGATGACGGAACGGACGGGAGCGGTGGCCGGTGGCGAAAGCCTAGTATAGTGCGTCGCCTTACCGGTCGTCTTGGGCGGCGGTGGAGGAGGTACCTTGCCTCCCTTGTCATGCTTCAGGCTGGCCGATCCCTTGCTCGACTCGGAAGATCGAAGGTTCTTTGTCATGGTTGCTTGACTTCCTGCCATGGGTCCTGTCGCGCTTATCCATCTTGGCCTGGGTACACAAGGACGCAAGTTCGTTAGTCATACAGTACAGACATGAAGCAAAACTGAAGAAAGCAAGGTGGTAAGGGTGTGGCTCCCAGCGCTGTCGATGTTCTGCGGCCATGACTCGACGTCGGTGGCCGCCACTGCCGTGCCGGTCGAAACGCCGCCACCACGCGCTCACCTCGATGATCAGCCCGGGACCTGCACTACTGAACCTAAAGGAAGGCAGGAAGATGAGTTCGTGCTTACCCGCTTCGGAGTTGGGCTGAAGCAAAGGGTTTGTGGAGTTGTGAGAGCCGCCGTGGAGAAAAAGTGGGGAAGAGCATGACCTTATATTCTTTGGCTGATCGGAGAATCACAACGGCCAGGGGGTTACGCGTCAAGGGGCAAGAATCATAACCCCAAATCAGTTTGGATAAGAGATATGAACAACTTTGAAGGTAAAAAAAAAATTATTGTGCGTTTCTGCACGAGAACTTAGTAGATCCGTCGAAGCAACCTGCTAAGCATAACATGGAGGACGCAAACCGTGGGATTTTCTTGAGCTAGAAGATCGGCCGGCCGGCCGACAGAGGATATTTTCTCGTCAACAACAGACGCCGAAGATTTTCTCGGTCGGGATCGCTATCATCTTTTTTTTTCTAAACACAGTACAACGCAGACGCTCACATACACGCGCATACACTCACCCATATAAACGCACACACGCACACCCTATCCCTATGAGCATCTCCGAGAGACTAAGCCGGCAGATTGGGTCTTAAGATTGACGAAGTCACCACGGACGTCACGCTGTCGACGGGAACGTTGCCTCCCACTGATGAATATTCCGCCTTAAATGAGAAACACCAACGTCAAACCTAGGGTTTGAACTCTGATGGACTGGGGGTACAACCATCCTCCTAACCATCTTGCCACAAACAAGTTCTCGGATCGCTATCATCTCACACCCTCTGTCACGCAGAGCTCTCTCACCACATCCATCGATCGATACCAACCAGCCTCGTACATACACCAATCCCTACGTCCAGAATCCATCCATTCAATTTCCATATATTCATCAGCACCAACACACCATACACACAGCCTTCACAACCTGAAATCCATCTACAAATTCGCATCCATAGCCAAAACACTAGTAGAAGCCGGTGGCATCGGGAGCAGGGAGGAGGGCCATGGAGGTGAAGCTGCAACTTGCTAATGGTGAGAACTAAGGGCATCTCTAACCGATCCCCAATCGGTTAGAGGAATAAACTGCCGAAAATTCGTTAGAGGAGTAAAAGTACGCAGCTAACCGATTGCCGTTCCTAACCAAACCCCAATAGTTAGAGGAGTAAATCAAACAAAAACCACCAAATTCAACGAAAATCAACCGAATTTAAAACTAACACATATATTTAACAAAGTTTATACATATTACAACCAAAAGTCGGCCGAATTTGAGAAAATTCGGCCGAATTCGACCACCTAACCCTAATCATCGTCCCAATCGAAGGAGTCGGAGTCGAGCTCGATCACCGCCGGCATCGTGGCCGGCGCCGGAGCTGCCGACGGCCCCGCCTCCTCCTCCTTCTTCACTTTCTTCCCCGCCGCGGCGTCGGCCTTCCGCTTGGCCTCGGCGAACGCCTCCAGCGCCTTCCGCTCCTCCTCGACGAGCTCTGGGTTGTAGCCGGCGAGCATGGCCGCCATCGCCGCGTCGCGGCGCTCTGCCTCGAGGCGCTCGCGCGCCTCCCTGTCCTCCCGCCGCTCGCGGGCAGAGACATAGCGGAGCCCCTCCGGCTCGAGCTCCGGCACCGGCCCCGGCACCTCCAAGGGGAAGTTGAGCTCGCCGCACTCGCTCCCGTGGAGGCGGACGTTCTGGACGTCATACGCCATCGCCGCCTGCTCCGCGGACTGGAAGGAGCCGACCCACACCTTCTTCCCGGTGTTGCGGTCGGTTATCTCCGACACCCACGCCCCCCAGGACCTCTGTCGCACGCCGCGGTAGACCGGCGTCGGCGGCACCGGCAGGTCGAGGGTGCCGGCGTAGCGGCGGGCCTGCCGACGACGTTTTGGGGAATTGGAGGGTGCAGCTCGCGGCGGGGGGCTACGGGGCCGGCGACGTTTTGGGGAATTGGAGGGGCCAACCAGGAGGCTGCAGCTCGCGGCGGGGGGCTACGGGGCCGGCGAGCGCTCGGGATCGGCGGCGGAGATGGCCGGCGGGAGGATCCGGCCATCGCGGGCAGCTGGGGTGCCGGCGGGAGGGAGGAATCGCAGGCGGCGGTCGCCGGAGGCGGAGGAGATGTCGAGGCCGATGGGGAATTGTGGGTGTGAACGCGAGGAGATGGAGGGTATCTTTTACTCATCGGTGCGGCCGATGAGTAAATATAGGAGTCGGCGGCACCGATGAGTAAAAAATTTACTCCTCTAACGTGTTTTGGACTTCGGTTAGGTGCGGTTAGAGGAGTAAAAGAGCATCTTTTACTCCTCTAACCGATTTTTGTACATCGGTTAGAGATGCCCTAAGGTTGAATCTCTATCTCCTCTCTCTCTTTCTCTCTCGCACAAATGCATCTTCCACCTGCGACGCTTCGAGCCGGCGGCATGTCGACATGACCGGAATACGTGACCAGCAGACCGTTGGCGACAGCGGACGAACCATGCCGAAGACGCCGCTGTCTGGGCGGGCGGCGCGTCGTCCGGCATCATCTTCACCTCGGCGTCAACGTAATCGGCCAGCCGGTGTGCAGCCCGGCGTCTTCTCCATCTCCGTGGCGACATCGGCGAAGCTGTTGGCGTACAGCCCGGCACCTTCTTCATCTGCACGATCACGTCTGCGGGACAACCGGCATGCAGCCCGGCGTTATCTCCATCTCCCCGACGACGTCGGCGGGGCTGCCGGCGAGCAGCACGGCGCCATATCAACGCCACGAAGACGACGTCGCGACGGCCGGTGCAGGGCCCGGCGTCATCTCCATCTATGTGTCAACGATGTTGATGCTGCCGGTGCGCAACACCGACGCCGTTGGAGCCATTTCCAATGCCACGAAGACGATATCATGACGGCACGTCCCGGCGTCATCTCCATCTACGTGTCAACGACGTTGAGGCTGCTGGCTCGCAGCCCGGCGCCATTTCCAACGCCAAGAAGACGACGTCGCGAAGGCCGGCGCACAGCCCGGCATCATCTCCATTTAGGTGACAATGACGTTGAGGGTGCCGCCGCGCAGCCCGGCGGCAACTCTACCAAGAACGTCATCGGCCATCCGGCTTGCAACCCAAACGGCATCTCCATGACGTCCGGCGTCATCTTCACCTCCGTAGCGACGTCAGCGGGGCTGTCGCCGTGCATCTAGGCGCGATAGCGTGCGGCACGAAGCCTTATCCACCTTCACGGCAGGCAACGGAGCCGTCAGAATTGCCAGCGAGCAGCCCGGCGATGACGACACCCGGCGTGCCGTCCACCTTCACCTTCACCTCGTGACGTCGACATGCAGCCCGGCCTTTTCTCCATGTCCGCCGCAAAGTCGGCGGGGCTGCCGGCGTGCAGCCCGGCGCCTTCTTCATCAACGGCGACATTGACGGGGCTGCCAGCATACAGCTCGGCGCCATCTTCCCTCCATGACGTCGGCATGCAGGCTGTCATCCTCCTCTTCTAGAGGCTGGAGTGACGGTGGGAAGGAGTAGCCGGCCAATTCCATTCTTCACCATACATGGCGGAGGGACGTCACGGCTCACAGCATCGGCGACGTACTCGCCGCAGACATCATCTCGCGCCCGGTGCTGACGACTCGTGGCGTGACAGGCATCATGAGTTCACGACATGAGGGCACCTCCAACGGGCAGGCGCATACGGACCAGCCCAGTCCTCTTTTGTCCGAACGGGCTCCAACGGCCAGGCGCATACGGGCTGGTGTCCGCCCGGACACCAGTTTCCGACCCAAACTCGGCCCAAGTTTGGGGTGGTTTGGGGCGGGACGGACAGGCGCTCGGTCCGCCACTATGTCCTCCCTGTCCGCGTCGGGCCCAAGGTCCAGCCACACAAATCCCTCCCCCAAACCCTCGCTCGGCCGCCATTCCCCTCCCTAGCCGCCGCCCTCGCCGCCGACGCCCCAGCCGCCGCCGCCCCTGCCGTTCATGGAGGACGGACTGTCCAGATCGACGGCCGGTACCGGCGCCGCCCTCCTCGCGGTGAAGAAGGAGCCGAAGCCGGCCTCCATCAAGCGACAAGGCCGGAGGGAGCGGACTCGCTCGAAGAAGGCAGAGGAGAAGGCCGCCCTCGAGGCGGCCAAGGAGAAGGAGAGGCTCGCCGCCATCCCGCAGCAGGCCAACTCCGACCTCATCGCCGCCAAGGCCGCCGCCCGAGCCGTCCTTCTCCTCAAAGGTGAGGTCTTTGCAGGGGTCTTTGCTGCCGCCACCCCCGACGCGGTTCCGTCCGTGGAGAGCTCGGTCTCCTCCGCCAAAGGCAGGCCGCCGAAAATCGCGTCCCCTGGCCTATCGACGCCGTCTCCGGCCGCCGCCAACCACCCAGTGTCGCTGCTGGGTTCCCGCGAGGAGTCGCCGGAGATATCGTCCGTCCCGGCCGAGCCGAAGTCCCTCGACCTCAACCTGACCCCGACTGCCGTCGAGGGCCGGCGTGGCAAGTCGAAGCCGATGGCGGGTGGCAGGATAGAGATGCCCGAGGCCCGTGCCCTCATGTTCGAGGGGTGCGACGGGTGCGAGCTCCCGCCGCCGACGCCTGCCAACCCGGCGTACTTCGCCGAGGATGCCATGGACGACATGATCAACGGCCGCACCCCGTTTGATCCCGCCGAGGCCGAGACACAAGAGGCCAACACATACTTCGACCCGGCCTACCTCAACACACAAGACCCGACGCGAGCATGCCCGAGACGGAGCCCGATGTGGTCGACATTGAGGATGAGCCACTCGATGTCGACCATGAACACGCCCTCATCGCGGCAAGCCTCAAGCGGAAGAACATCCGCACGGCCTCCTACACGGACAAGGAAGACAAGGTGCTATGCGAGTCATGGATGACTTGTGGGCAAAATGCAAAGTGGGGTGCCCAACAAAGGGGCATCGCATTTTGGTTTAGGGTGCACAAGCATTTCCATGAGCAAAGGAAGTTGCCACCCTACCGAATTGAGAGTGATCACAACGAAGGATCACTCACAAAAAGGTGGCAACACATCTCGGCCGAGTGCTTCAAGTTCCAAGCGGCCTACGAGCATGTCAAGAACCGGCCGGTGAGCGGCTACGGTGTTGACGACAAGATGAACCAAGCCTTGGAGTACTTCAAGGTGGCCTTCAAGACCAAGTTCACCTTGGGTCATTGTTGGGACATGATCAAGACTTGTCCCAAATGGATGGAGAGCTACAACTCCATGAAGAAAGGGGGTCTTGACGGCTCGAAGAAGAGAGCCAACGATGATGATGTGAATCCCGGCCAAAGCTCCGGTGGCCGGGCTGTGCGTCCTAGAGGACACAAGTCCTCGGCGCAAGACATGAAGCGTGAGGCGGCACAAGCCCAATTGGAGGAGACCTTGAAGACGTTGATCGCCGGCATGGAGGAGTCCACCGCCGCTAGGTTCGAGGAGAAGCGCAAGGACAAGGAGGAAGTCATGGCAAGGTACGTGGAGATGCAAAAGAAGAAGCTCGAGATCGAGCAAGAGAAGATGAAGGCCGAGGAGACCCGGCTCATGCTCGAGGCCACGGCCGAGGAGAATCGCGTGAAGCTTGCGTTGCTCGCCGAAGAGAACCGGATCATGATGGCCGACTTGACCATCATGGACCCGGAGCAACGGGCATGGATCCTCAAGAAGCAAAAAATGATCCGTGAGCGCGAGGACATGTGATGTCCTTATTTATTTCAATTTATTAGGTGTTAAACTATTTAAATTTTGAACAATTTGTATTGTAATCTATTTGTGTTGAACAATTTAAATTTATTTAGATGTTTCTACATTTTTGGGCCTTTTTTTTTGCGCCAGGCCGTTGGGGGCACCCCAACCCCAAACGGACAAAGGCCCAAAATGTGTCCGCTGTCCGCCCCCAAAGGGACAAATGCGGACCATTTTGGTTGTCCGTATGCGCCTGCCCGTTGGAGGTGCCCTGAAGCTCATGTCTCACGTTGAAACATCACGAGGGAGAGAGAGCTCAGCATGGTGGCTTGGACACGTCTCGAGCCACGCGGAGGCGATTCTAGGCGGGCGACCATCGAGGCGAGACGACGTCGGTGGTCTCCGACACCACTACTCATACGAGCCCGTGAGATAGCATACTTGTCTACAGGGCCATCTCCAGAAAACTCTCCTATGCCAAACGCAAAATGGGCCCCTAAAATTTAAATTTTTCACGTCGCATAGCAACTAAAAGTATTTTCACTTTATTACAAAACTTCAATATGTGTTATTTCGTACAGTATATAGAAACATATCAAACATTCATTCTACAAAATGGTACCACGAAATCAATAAACTGACCTCAAGTTCTACTGAAAAGTGAAAAGCATCATCCGTCTGGTATTTCTTGAAAATCTCCAGGGCTCCTTTCATTTGGAGGAAACATGTAGGAAACTTAGAGGATTAGGAAATTTTCTATTGTTGGTACTATTCAGACGTTTGATTTATAGGAATGTTGCAAAGAAAAAATAGAAGAAATTTTCTTCACACCTCACAATCAAGGCAAAACGTACAGGAAAGGAAAAATCCACTCACACCTCATTCTTTGGATCCCATGTACAAGGAACAAGAAAAGTTTCACACCGGCCATCTTTCCTTTTCCTATCCCTTTCCTATTCCTTTGATTCTCATACCCTTTGAATCAAAGAGGCCCTCAATCATATCTTGGTAATTAATCTTCTCTATGATATCATTTTCAAGTGCTATTGTCGCTAATCCATTTAGTCTTTCTTGCGTCATAGTAGACCGCAAATACGATTTCAATAATTGAGTTTGGAGAAGCTCCTTTCCGCCGATGCAACCGTAACATGAGAGAAACACGCGTCCATACTTTCTCGAAGTAGCCACCCGCTAGTTATTTTTCTTGTGTCAAAAAATGTTCAAATTTTAAAAATATTTAGATATGAAAATATAGATTTTTTAAAAAATGTTCAAATTTCGAACATGAAACAGAACTCGTTTGCGTGACACAATGTCTTCGGGTTAGAATTGTCCCATATTTTGGGTCGGCCTTGCGTCTCAAATCTGAACGCTCACAATTGAATAGGTTATACTCATATATGATATATGTATCCAGCTGGCTGCATCTTTAAAATGTTCATCTGTATGCTGTATGCAGCTTTAGGTACCTTCTGCGAGGAAAAAATGATAAGGATTTTTTAGGGGGAAAATGATAAGGAGGTGTTGTAGTCAGTGATGACAGCAGCAAGTGCACTTTTTTTTGAACGTGAAGGGGGCCATGAAGGACCCAGAGCTGCATTAAACCTCTGACGGTGGAGTACAATTTATATAGAGGACCCTAAAGAAAATATGAAGTACAACTTGGTCCTGCAGAAATGAAAACACAATCTAGTCCAGAGCTTCTCCTTGCTCCTTATCCACTGATTTCTTGACACATCTGACGCCGGCCGATCACCGCACCACCGGGGACATTATCACATGGGGTGCATCAGCGGGAGCACGCCGTATCGGAGCTGAACGGGCACCAAAACCAAAAGGGCACATAGGCCTGAAGGTTGAACAAATCCCTACGGCACGAGACAATCGTCGACCAGGGCGGGAGTGGTCCCCATACCACCATTGGATTCAGTAGCGAGATGAGCACTTGCCGTCGACGAAGAGCTGCTGAGAAGAAACTCCCAAAGATCACAACGGTCGCAGCTTTGCAACCCTGCATCCTAGGTCGGCAGCAAGCAGAACCGGCCACTCTCTCCTTTGCCCATCACCTCGATGACAAAAGGCAGAAGACAACAGGTTCACCTCTGCCAGATCCGGGCCGCCACACCAACCAACTCGAGCTTATTCAAGCACCATCCACCAGACCCCCCCCCCCCCCCACGTCGCCTTCCAACGTTGAAGACCGCCGGGAAGAGGCCTCTGAACGCCTAGATCGCTGCTCGAAAGCGGCCAAAGCAAGTGGAGAGAGAGGCAGCAGAACCAAAATAGCTTCATCGGCTCCCCCTCCGTCCTTCCCCAAGCTCCACTGCCGCAAAAGAGAAGAGAAGGTACCGACTCCTGCCTCCAGATCCACATCCAAGCATGCTTATTTAAAGCGCAGCGGTCAAATCCAGGTCTCCCGCCGCCCACCTCGGACGCCAGGAAAAAAGAGGATCCCGACCGACTCCGGCACGGCCTGCACGCACCGAAAAACCACTCCTACGAGGCATAGCGTCAGTCTCCAAGTGGGAAGCCAACCTATTTCCTAGTATACACACGAGGAAGACAACCGACACCTCCCCTTAGCCATCTATACGACCGGTGGCGCCGGCAGGAGAAACCTCGGTTTGGCCCGAGCACGACGAGGGTGCTCTCAGGTACTGTTGCTCAGAAGAGAAAGGGAGAGGACAAGAATGAGATCCCCCTAGCAAGTGCACTTCACGCGGCACTTGGGGCACCCTACGGCCCATTCCTTAATTTTGTTTTTGTTTATGTTTCACATCTTGTTATGGGAATTGTTGAGCGGGTCAATGTGAAATGTTGTATTTTTGACTGAGTCCAAACGTGGCCATAATCGTTGCTGCAAATATACACATCTCTACGTGCTATTTGAAAAAAAAAAATGGAGCCTCCCTTCAGCTTTCCATGTACGAGTATGGAGGCTACAGTTTTGCCTACCGCAACGCAGATACTACCATGCCACCTCATCTCTGACCTCGTCTCCCGCTCATTCATCATGGCCAGAACGTACGTACACAATGTTTGGTAGCTGCTGGCTTCCCATAATTGTGCGTGACCATCGAGCTAAAAAATAATAATTGTGTGTGTGACCATCAGGACGCCAAAAAAAAAAAACGCTCAAAGCAAAGCAGAGATGACCATGCCAAGTCAGCATTCCCAAAAGCGTCCTTTCGGAGCTCCCTCGGTCAGCTATCCGGCCGGCGAGGGGCTGTGTTGTGTGTGGTGTCGGTAGTCTGATGATTGCTGCAGAAGAAGATAAAGAACGAACGAGCTTAGCAGTGAACTGATTTGATGGAGTAACTTGTAAACTACAACTACAAGTAGGACAACTGAAAGATCGGTACGCCGTACTCCCGGCGACGGGCTGCCTTGAAGTTGAGACGATCACCGTGAGTGAAAATTTTGCATGGAGAAAATAGCATTCTAGACTTGTTAAGGGTGTCTTTGGATTGAAAGAATTTCGTAGGAATTTAGAGGATTCCAATCTATATGAATTTTTTCTATGGAATGACTTTAGATCATAGGATTGGCACCATCAAATTACTACGCAATCTATTTCTATGCCCCCCATTACATAGGAATCTCAACATGAGCTTAACCCTCTTTTTATTTTTCCTTTGAGAAGTCTGATGCACTCACACTCTATCTCTCTCTACTCTCCCTCCTCAATGGTGCAAAATTCCTGTGTTTGTTTCCCGTGAACATCCAAATGCATCTCTTACAAAAAAAAATTGTGTTTTGAATGCTGTAAAAATTAAAGTGCATGACATTTTAATCCTGCGTTTTTTCTATTCAGACGTTTTGTAAAGCCTGCAATCCAAGGAGGCCCTAAACTTTTTTTTTAGGGATAGACTTGTTAAACTTAGCATGTGTAGATCAACTCGTTGCTTTCCCAGATCTCTCCCGTACGATACACATGGACTGACGAGAAGAATGCAATCGGAAGTTTGCGTCCGAGAGGTGTAGCCTTCTAGCTGATGTGATGCATCGCCGGATGACAACCATGAGATGCATTTGCCGTAAGTACAAGAGTGCGAGAGCCACAACATCTGCTGGATGCAGATCCGATCTCGAAATAAATTTGTGAGAAAAAAAGGAACATTTCAACATGCCTCTCGATGCAGCCAGTGCAAACAAAAACAAAAAGACCTAGAACTGTGTGGTGGTGAAGGCGGCCGGTGAGAGTAATTATCTGCTTGCGTGGAGTGGCACAATGACGTTTCGCTCATCAAGTCATCAATTGTTCGCAGATCCACCATGCTGCTACTCCCTCCGTTTACAATTAATTTGCGTTCTAGATTTAGTTAAAGTCAAATTTTGTGAAATTACGGATCAACAAACTTGCTGAAATTTTATAAGATGTTTCTTTTTATAATGACACGTAATCTAATATACTGTATGTAAAACAATGGAATTTCCACTAAAAAAACTCCCACCACACATAATCTAGAGTAATCTCCAATGGAAAACCGATCATTCAACATTTGACGTACACGTATATATCAAGATGCTAGTGGCGACTTCATCGATCCAATCAAGCCAAATTATTGTTTCAATGGTGACATACATTCTTATGCTCCGTCTAGATGGCGTAAAATTTTCCGTCGGAGGTCCATACTAGCCCTGATCGATTTCGCTAGTCTACTTTGATATTTCTACCAAAGGATCAAAAATGTTGACTAGAGAGATGATAAATTTTAGTTTCAGTGCTTTCATGAAATTGCAATGGATAAAACTTATATCTAAAAATGAAGTTTAGGTAAAAAATCCCATATGAAAAGGTTAGTTAGCAATCATACGTGGAATGAGAAAAACACATTGTATCCAAAACCCACGACCTTCGTGGGATTCTTAATTTCCGTTAACCAGTAATTGTGGCTAACCAAGCACACAACGTCCTCTCAGATCTAGCCTTATTCTCCCCTGAGCAAATAAAACCAAGTACGAGTTCTTCCACTAGTGGTAAATCTTGAAACGATGTTCGGCTCTTTACAAACTCTTTGAAGCAATACACAAGTTTGGAAAGGCAACTCCAATATTTTAGGGCTTCCCTCAAGTTGTAGGCCAGGTAACAAGCGCAAAGTAAACTTGGAGAGGTAATCAACTTCCAGATCGACGAAATCACATATCTAGGTATTATCTTTCTTTTCCCTCATTTAGGTTGAACATTGAGTGAACAGATGGAGAGAAATAAAACGTCGACACAACTCAAATCCAAAATATGGGTCTCTTTGGAGAAGACCTACTTATATAGGTCTCCATGATTTCTAACCTTTAATGACCTTTGAAGGTGCTCGGACGATTCCGGGCCCTCGGAATACTCCGGCATGAGGTTTACTCTAGACTAGTCAGTATCAGCCGAGAGCAAGCCCAGTGCTCAAATCATATTCGGAGCCTGCTAACTGAATCCAGGGTAACAACTCAATAACTTAAGTATGCTTGGGATTTCGCTTAATCATTTATACTTGTTCTTGTGATATGTACTCCGATCACCATTTCATGCAAATAGTGAACTCCTCTTGAAATGAAATGATGAAAAACAAATATGAATTTTTAAAACGTTGTCTTCTCATTAACCATTTTTTAGATACTCATTAACCTTTTTTGGGGGGGGGGGGGGGGGGGGGGGGGGCAGGGGCACAAACCATCAAGGTGTAAGCATCATCAGGGACTATAATCTACTAGCTGAATGCCCGTGCGTTGCTACGGGATAATGAAAATTGAATACAAAGATGAAACAATCTTTAATATTAATTGTGAATCATTGGGTACGTCAGGTTGGTCAGCATCATCGTAATTTGCTCAAAACGTGCTGGTAGTGTAGAAACAAGTAAGAACCTCAGTCTTGATCATGTATATGAGCATACTCAACAGGATCAACCGATACCAGATGCAACTTCACACTCTTACCCTTCACAGCGCACTTTAAATTTCTTCCCACAATCGCCACAGCCAACAGGACAATGCCCCTGGAAAAATCGAAATACAGAAAGTCAATCAATGGTCAATCGATCTATAGTGGCGCTGCACTATTAACTTGGACTCTTGGAGCAATTAAATCAATGGTTCAGCGTCAGCACGTTTTTTCATTGCAAGGTTATGTTCTTCAGTTGGGCTTGTATTCTGCATTGCTGCTCCCTCTGTCCTACACATGAAAAGTTGACGATAGATGCTGAAAGAAACAATTGGCCGGAGAGAAAGCGAGTGAGGACGCTAGGATTTTCTGCTCTAGCCTTGTGCGTACCTGTTGAAGCCAACGACGGCAACGACGTTCGCTGCGAGAGGCCGACGGCCAGCCTGCTCACGTGGTCGACGAGCTCCGAACCGGTCAGGCAGAGGCCACATGTACCTTTGAGAGAACATGGAGCTCAAAAATCGGACTGGATGGCTGCTCTTCCGCTTCCCTACTCCTTGACTCCTTGTGCGCCGGTCCCCCTTCCGCGCTGCAGCAGCATGACCGACCGTGTTTCTGTTTAGCCCCTGAGTTACACAGAATTAACCCGCACTCCCTTCTCACCCGTTTCTTCCTCTCTCCGGTGGCGATCTGAGGCGGCGGCGGCCACACTAACCAAAGCGCCCGCGAGGCCGCGACCAGGAAAAGGAGATGCCGCGGTCGGGAAAGTATAGAGAAGGTACAGTGGTGTCCTCGCAGGCGGTGGCGGCCGGTCTGCAGCAGTGGATTATATGGGGAAAGGAAAAGGAAGGGAATGAAATGCGGCGGCGGGCTCGCAGCAGATGTATCCTGGAGGGAGTGCGGGTTGATTGTTGAAAATCAGAGGGGCTAACGTAAAAAACAACCGCGACGTACGACGTGCACCGGTAAGTTCACTTGGCGGTGGCAAAGGTGTAATATTTTCTAACTTGTCCTAGCAATAAAAGGGTAAAATTGGAAATTTAAAAAAACGTACCATCACCTGAAGCCATATTATATAGTAGAGATTCATCACACACTTGTAAAACTATTAGTTCCCTAAATTATCGGCATTTCTGACAATTCTTTCTGTGACTGAAAAAAAACTACTCCTATGATTCCCATTTACCCAGCAGCCCCGAATCACAAAGCACGAAGCTGATTTTAACCCCGAGCGGGCGACCATTCAATCCAGTCCACCGTCGTCGCCAATCCCGAGCTCTCTCTCTCGCATCGCTGGTCTCCCCTGCTGTCTGTCCTCCCCCCACCATCGCCCTGCTCCTGCTTTTAATGGGCTTTCCCTCCCTCCGCCATGGCCGGCGATCCCCGCACCCGCGCCGCCGGTGACCCATCTGCCTTCCCCTCCTCCTCCTCCACCGTCCTCGCGCCTGGGGGCGGCCTCCGCGTCGGCCCCTCCAGGCTCTTACTCCACCTGCTCCACCTGCACTCGCTCTTATAACCCCGCGCCCTCCCGGCCATGGCCGCCATATTCTACCACCACGTCGTCGGCGACCTCACCGTCGGGAAGCCCCTAATCGTCGAGCTGAGCGACGCGGACACGCTCGACGACGCCGCGCGGGCCATCGCCGGCAGCCCCGAGGGCGCCGTGCCCGTTTGGCGCGCGCGGGCCGCGCCCGACGAGCCACCCTCCGGGGCCAGGTTCCTGGGCATGATCTCCGCGGTCGACATCGCTGCTTTCGTCGCCACCGCCGGCGCCGGCGACCGGGCCATGAGCACCGCGGTTGGCGAGGTCGTGCAGCCCAATCCGGAGCTGCTCAGGGAGGTCGATCCCGGCACCAGGTCAGCTCTACGCACCGTTGCTTCTAGATGCCTCTCTTCTCGCTGCTTTCGCGCTCAATCTGATCAGAAAGTATGCCCAATCTCTGACCGTTGCGTCCTAGATTCGAGGTGATCGAGAATTGGGCGCGTTTCCAGATGTTTTTGATTGATCTGCGCTGCGAGTGATGTGGGATCTTCCCCATTTTAGCTGCTAAAATTTGCGCGCGACTTTACTTTTTTGTTGTGTTTTTTAGGCATCCCTTGTTAACGGTTTCATGTCGTAGGTAGCGCACTCTGGCTAATTGGTTCGTCTCAGCTCGGATCTGTCCCTGATTTGATACAGCTGATGCACAAGCCCTTTTTTAATCTGATCTGGTTGGTGATATTTGTCTCTTTTACGCATGTTTGGACTAGTTTGACCTTAGGAAGACTACGTGTGTGTAAAGCTATTTCCACTTCCGTCTGGACCTGTAAGAGATCACATGGGTTTGTGGTTAAATTATGCTAGGATATTGTGCTGCTTTTGTTGAAAGCAAATGCTAATTTATCACTTCCTAGGTTATGCTTGTCCTTGTCGATACTGAAGCTGAGATAGTGTGTGCAGTTACCGTATCAGCACAATCCGTTCTTACCGAGCTCTTTCAGCCGAAAGCATAGCAGGTTTGGCGTGATAATTGGTGCTCTGTCATAGTAGGTGGCATCGCATAATGGATTGGATTGATGCTTATGAGTTGATAAGAAATATCTTACTTGTTCCGAGTCTCTGAATTTCATTCCTGTTCATGAAAGTTGTTGAATGAAACGTCCATATGGAATAGGGTGGCAATCTAGATATTGTTTTGTGGAGTCATTTTTACATTTTGTAGCCAGCCTTAGTCACAAATCTGGTGCTGAAAATTAAGATACTCTATCCCTGTGCGCACAGCTTTTTTTCTTCAGTATACATAGAAATGCCGCAGACTGGTGATTAAGGGGTGATGAGCCAATATAGTTAGAAAATAAATTTCTCGGACTCATTCTGTATTGCATACCATCATTAGTATTTTCCGTTCATCTGCTTGTTACTAAATTAACCACCATGTCTGCTGATTTTATATTACTCAGTTACCGCCCGAAAATTGAAGCTTTCAGACATTGCCTTTTGACCTCTTTGTGTTTAGTTAACTGATATATTCTACTCCATATTTCTGTGCTCAGTAATTTTTCGCTATTAGGGAAAAACGTGAGTGTGTAAGAATGTAAATGAATACATTTAGTAATACTAGCTCAACAGAAGCACCCACGCCAAGTACTTGCTAGTTTTTTACCCCAATGCCCTGATGCTGAGCTGCGCAAATCTTCTTCAGCAAACACAGAAGAGCAGTTTTGTGGTGCACAATGATATGGTGGTCAACGTCAACTCTAGCCTCTAGCCTCTGTTCCCTTTCCATTGTTTTTTGTGGCAAACTTTCATTTCAAAACTTAAACAAGCCAGATGGATTTCACATGGTGCAGAACCTCTCCTTCTGATTGTGTTGTCATAAGAAGAACAAAATGGGGACATGATTTCATTTGTCAGTGCAATGTCACAATCAAGAAGGTGTCATGTGCAGGCTGCTAATGGATTCATGTATCGAGAAAATAATTTAAATAAAATGAGTCATACAAGAGACATGTAAAGCAGTCCAATCATGTCTCGAAATGATTTGGAAAGCACAAAGTAGTGAGCAACCGTCATATCCTTAGAGTTGACAAAATAGTTCAATAGGAGATACTAGTCTTAGCTGGATGCTGATTGGCATTTGGTGTCTACTTGTCATATTGTTCTGCTTCTTTTGTTCATTCACCTTTCAAGGAATTTCATCTTTTTCAGATGTCCTGTTTGAAATGTGTATTCTATTATTCAATCAATTTTATTGTCTTGCAAGGTTGATTGATGCGCTGGAGTTGATGAGGAATGGAGTGAAGCGCTTCCTTGTTCGCAAGAATGGCTCCTGGAGAGGCCTAACCAAGCGGTTCTCAATGCTGTACAATGGAAAGTGGCTAAAGAACTCGGAATCAGGATCGCCAAGCTCAGCTAGCAGCAGCACTAGGCAGCTGTCCCCATTTATCAGTTCGGTGGACAGGTTTTGCTGTCTGTCAAGGGAAGACATTCTCCGGTTCCTAATCGGATGCCTCGGTGCTCTTGCTCCCATCCCACTGTCTCCAATCAGTTCCCTTGGAGCCATCAACCCACACTACTGCCACGTCGAAGCGTCCGCGCCTGCCATGGAAGCAATCCAGAAGATCCCTGGAGACCCGTGCGGCATAGCTGTAGTCGAGACGACGCCATACGGAGTCCGCAAGATCATAGGAGACATCTCTGCCTACAAGCTGTGGAAGTGCGACTATGTCGCGGCCGCGTGGGCGCTGGCGAACCTGTCGGCGGGGCAGTTCGTCATCGGCGCCGACGAGAACGGGTCGACACCCATCTCTGCCTTCCTGGAGCCTTCCATCAGCTCGTCGCCGGCGGACGAGGCCGAGCCCGGGCGCTCTCCAGGCTGCTGAAGAAGTTCAGCAGCAGGAGCATCGGGTTCCTGAACAGCCACGCGAACCAGATGAGGAGCATGTACCGGGGACGGAGCTCTCCGCTGACGTGCAGGAGCACGAGCTCGCTTGCGGCGGTCATGGCGCAGATGCTTTCGCACCGGGCCACGCACGTGTGGGTGACCGACGCGGAGGCCGAGGAGGAGGGCGTCCTCGTCGGCGTGGTGGGGTACACCGACATCTTCGGCGCGTCACCAGGGAGTGATTACCATCGGGTGTGATCTGGCTAGCCAGGCGTGTATTGTAGTACGGTACTACGGTAGTACGGTGTATATTTTGGTTGGTTGTCCAGAGTTGAGAGCTTTCGGTGTTGCGTGAGGCTGAACTGAGTGGTGTGTATTGTTGGATGTGCATTCGTTGTTGATGGTTCTATAATAAGGCAGACTCGGGTGTGCCTGGGAGTCCATTGATCGATCGGATCTTGCATGCTCCTGCCTTACAAGCTACACGCCTACACGACTGATCTGCAGTTTTCCACTTTTCTTGCTCTGACAGCGCATGGACCTCAGATCAGCATTGCAACGTTCAGTAATTCAGTTTATACCTTGTACTCTCTAAATTAGTCCAAACGTTGCCATGATTCTTGGATCCCGGCATATTTGACTTGCCGCAATCTTCACCCTTGTGTAGGCAGAAATATTAAAAGTAGTTTTTTTTAGAACACAGCAGAATGTGGTCAGTTTTTTTTTTGAGATCACAGAATGTGTATTTTTCCAAATGTCAAAAAATTCCAAATAATTTTTTTGCATACAGTTCATGACATTTCATGTTGACACAAAAAGTTACGTGAAGAAAAAAGTTTTTGCAACCTGTGCAAAAAAGACAAATCCGGACACACCAAAACGTATATATACGCGTCAGTTTTTTCTCTTTTTTGTACAGATCACAAAAAAAGTTTTTTCACCTGCCATTTTTTGTGCTAACACATCATGTTGTAATGTACACCGGATTTTTTTCCAGAATTTTTTGACATTCTGAAAAAAATAAAAAAAATTACATAGTGGGTGCAGCTGCACCCTAGAGCCAAATCAGCGTGTCTAACAACTTTCTGGGCTTTTAGCCTTTTACTAACAGC
The DNA here is from genome assembly GCA_947311845.1 of Poa pratensis. Lineage (NCBI taxonomy): Eukaryota > Viridiplantae > Streptophyta > Magnoliopsida > Poales > Poaceae > Poa > Poa pratensis. The sequence continues at coordinate 40,761,170 of CAMZMU010000061.1, read as the reverse complement.
TGGCTTCCTTGTGATGGGCCTAGATGGCATGCCTCATATGCTTTGGGCCTCTTCTATCGCGGGCTGCACATTTGTCCTCTGCTTTCCGAAAAGAGTATTATGCCGAAATCACTAGAAAAATGTTAAGGGACGGACCATCTCGTGCTGACAAGTGTCGTCTTCTCTTTCATGTGGTGCCAACAGTTGCATGCATGTTCGCCAAGTGTCACAATCAGATTGAAAGTGGGGAGCAGGAGAGAGAAAGGGACATCGGAGGTGGAGCATTTTTTGCCTTTTATTTTTCAAAACCGAAACTTTAAAACGAAATATCTTCAGAATCGTTTATCCAAATTACGAACCGTTTTCACTTTTGAGCTCCTCGCGTCGAGATTTTCAAAACTAGATCCCATGTTGATAGGTTTCGATGAATTTTTTTTGTACTTCCGGTTATTTATAGTTGTACAACCTGTGTCTATTTAGTTGTACAACATGTGTCTGTATAAACTGTGTCTGCGTAGTTATACAACCTTGCATGTATAGTTGTATAACCTGTGTCTGTACAATCTTTGTCTGTCTAGTTATATAATCTGTGTCTGTACAAACTGTGTTTGCGTAGTTGAACAACCTGTGCCTGTTGTACGTGTGTCTGTACAACCCGCTAGTTGTACAATCTGTGTCTGTTTAGTTGTACAACCTCTATCTATACAATCTGTGTCTGTCTAGTCGTACAACTTCTGTTATGTAGTTGTACAACATGTGTCTGTTTCGTTGTACAACCTGTTAGTTGTACAACTTGTGTCTCTTTAGTTGTACAACTTGTATCTATATAGTTGTATAAGCTGTTAATTGTATAACCTATTATTTTTTGATCCAGCACGGGAGTAACTAAAATAACCTTGCTTCTGTGCTAGCCTTGCCATCGGAGCAACGATTGGTGTACGTTTATTTTGAGCTTGATGTACGTTTTTGCATGGATCGATCATGTACTGGGATTAGCGCACAGCCGGGCGGTCGTACGAGCGGATGTCGTCCCGTGGCAGTAACAAAATTCGTTTTTGCCACCTCTATCGCGTTGCAGGTGTACATCCACGATCAGCACGGGGGATTCGGACTTTCGTTTCCGTCGTGGCGGATGAATCAGAACTGGAATTTGCTGCTCACATGGCACGCCACGTGGCGTCCTGCACGCTCGATACGCTCGCGAGAGTTACCTTCGCGAAGTTACCCTCTAGCTAGCGATACCCGTATTATGCTCTCAAGCACCAGTAAATCTGGTTTTTTAAACAGATCAACAAAAATACGAGTTTAAAAAAATTAAATACATCCCGAAGGTACCAAAGAATGTATCCCGCAAGTGTGCAAAAATCAACTTCAAATAGTTGTATTCTACACAAAAATGACAAATCTGATAAATGTAGAAATTTAAAAATATGCATATTCAGATCCACACTTTTGTCATTTTTGTGCAGCCCATAATATAAAGTATTTTAAATTGGTTTTTTGCACATTTGTGGAATACACCATCGGCTACATCTAGAAATGTTTTCAATTCTTTTTTGAAACCCATAAATTTGTTTTTGATTCACTGGATCTCGGGAGCACGAAATCTCCTTCCCTCTACTATCCCTTTTTATCTATCACTTCTCATATTCTCAAACAAAAAATAGCTTCTCAGTTATAACAGACGTCATCACCTCAGTCCTTTTTTATCTATCACTTCTCATACTCTCAAACAAAAAAAAATAGCTTCTCGGTTATAATAGACGTCATCACCGCAATTTCCCTTTTTATCTATCACTTCTCATATTCTCAAACAAAAAAATAGCTTCTCGACTTCGTCACCGCGTTTTTTTTTTTGGGCCTTCTCCTTGCCATCTTGACACTGCAGAGGGGGGGGGGGGGGCCCAGGCATTCTGTTTTCCTAATAAAGTTAGTCTATTTTTGTTTGCGATGTCATGGAGCTAGAGAAATTTGTGTTCAGATCTTGTAAGTTTAGGTCATTGTGCCATATCAAGTAAAAAATAGCGCGTTATAGCAAAATAGCGCGGGTCTTAAAAACGTTCTTGGAGTGCTATTAGACAGACATTGTACACAATTTATTTAGCGAGACAATTCTCAAAACATTATAGTATGCTATTAGCAGCGCTATGAGAGAAGATTATAAGTGAGGCAAATCCACTAATTGTTTTTTAATAATGGCATGAGAGATGCCATATTCATTAATAGAAGAAGAGGGCCAAGATGACTCATGAGTCATGACACAATTTATAACCCGTTTAAGAGTGAAACTGGGCCAGAAAAATCGTGCAAACAACGGGCCCTCATCGTCCACGGACGACATACCGTGCACAAAACAAACATATCCGTATCGGAGCCGCTGCTCCGACTCCCCCGTTTGGATGCGAGCTGCAGCACCGCGTGACGTAGACACCGCGCATCTTATTAACCATTGTACATGCACTTAGGATCCTCCTCCATGTCAATTATAGTTGGATGTTGTTTTTACTTTTCGTTTCTTTGAGTCCTTGTCGACACTTATCTATACCTTTTTTTTTTTGAATTTTCCATATATATATAAATAAATATAGTCAGCAAGCCGCCTCATTAAAAACCTTCCAGACCCCTTACGTACCCTGATAAGGAAAAGAGTGCGTCTGATACTTGCTGACTATATATGACATGTGAAACATGGTTACATCATTGATTACATAAGGCATAATAAAATCAGGAGGCTCACTATTCCAACTAACAACTAAATTCTAGTTATATGCGTGCTTTGCCAGCTCATGTGCAACTTGATTTGCCTCCGTAGAACAATGCACAAACTTAATTGCAGCGAAAGAGTGAACTTTCATAAAACATTCAGCCAAAATTGCAGCAAAAGGGCTCCAAATATGAATCTCCGAGTTGCATGCTTGGATCAAACCCAAAGAATCAGATTCAATTGTGACTTTGGATACTCCAATCTGCTCCAGAAATTCAACTCCCTTTAGAAGCGCCATTGCCTCAGCTGTCTCGGCATCAACGACATGATGTAATGGGCATGCAAATCCTGCCAAGGCTTCTCCTTTACTATCACGCGGTACACCACCAGCTGCCCCTAAGAGCATCTCCAACCGTGATTGTCAAAATTGGCCCCCAAAGTGTCCGCGGACACGTCCGGACGTGTTCGCGGACACCGACCGGACAACCCTCAAAACTCGTGTCCTACAACCATAACCCTAAATCATCCGCCTCAAAACCATATTGGCATGTAACGTAGATCATCCGACTAGATAGTTCAAAGATCATACGAATAAACATAGTTCAAACATCCACGGACATAGTTCAACACAGAAATAAATCGGACACAGTTCATCGGAGACACCGGAGCGGAGACACACTGATGCAAATTCGTCGGAGAGACAGGAGCTCTCACAGCCTGTGGAGAACCCGGCCGTCCTCCGCTGCCGCACGTTCTCTTTGGCGAAGACGCCGTGCATGGCAAACCCCGCTGCACGTTCCCGTTCCCGTGCTCAAGCGGCGCCCGCTTCACGTTCAGCTTCCACCGCTCTCGCGATAGCTTCGCGTTCCCGTTCCCGTGCTCGAGCGGCGCCCGCTTCACGTTCAGTTTCACCGCTCTCGCGATAGCTTCACGTTCCCTTTGCCGAGCATGGCGTGCCTGTCGAGCCTGGCTCTCCGCTTGGCGCACCCTGTCCCTCTTCTCCGCATCCGGCGTGTAGTTGACGAACGGACTATCCTTTAGTATGTCCCAACAATGACCGAAGTTCCACTCCCTCGTCGTCGGCCTCCCCCCAAGTGCGTTGTACAGTGGGATGGCATCCTCCATCTATCAAAATTGAATAGGTACTCAATAAATCGTAGCTAATGAATCCGTCATTGTACAAAATTAAACACTAGAAACTTACAGAACCCATTTGTGCATAGCATCTGGCGAACTTGTTAATTTCCACCACGATGCATTGCCATCTATGGCGGAGAAGGGCCTCATTGCGGAGAACTTCTGAGTTGGCATTGAACACTTGTCAGATCCGGCCCCAAAATGAAGCACGGTGGTAGTTTTCGGTCTGAGCATCATCCGGGGTGGACAACCACGCATTGCACAACACCTTATCATCGCCGACCGAGTACATACGCCCTCTCGAAACGGCCTATGGGTTCATCAAATTCCTATATTACGCATCCTACTTGTTCCTAAATTGTACAATGGTGGAAGGGAGGAACAAACCTGTGGAGGAGGCACCACTGTTTCGTTGGACGCGACGACGGCAAAACTGCCGCACAGCCGGGGCAAAGAGCCGCCGCCACCGACCGAGATGACGGCGGCGCAGCATCCATCTCCGCCCCGGGGCAGCTGCCCACCTCCTCCTCCTCCTCCGCGAACGCATCCCAGTACAGCTCGGTCGCAGATCCGCTGCCCCATTGGCGAAACTAGGAACGGAGAAGAGTGAGAGTGGAGTGGAGTGGAAAGGGGATCGAAGGAGAGTGAGAGCTAGGTTACATCCGGGGTGGGGATTGAGTGGATATATGTGGGGTCGTATTGGGCCGCGTCCGACGTGGCGGCCTGTCCGGGCGGACGGACAGCCCCAATCCCTCCGCACATATGGGCTGGGTTTGGGGTGTGCCGGACAGCCCAGACGTTTGGGCTGAGTTTGGGGGGAGCCGTTGGGTGCTGGTTTTCAGCCCAAACCCTGTCCGGACTGTCCGCCCGGACGTATAGGGCGACTTTGGGGGCTCCGGTTGGAGATGCTCTAAACCATCAGGATAGTCTATATCTATACCTAATAATAAAAGGAGGATGGTTTCTTGTGGTACGTCATTAAAATTGCCACCAAATTTCAAAATAATTACCCACCATGCCACCAGTAAGTTGTACCGGTTCGTTTTTTATTTACCCTTGTGCCGAATAAGTCTCGCGATTCTGTTTCTTTCTCTTGATCGATCTGAGACCCTAGCCCGCTCCCCGTCATGAAACAAGGAGCACCTGGATAAGGAGCCTACGCTAGAAAATCTAGCGATTCCTTTAAGGTTGAGGAGCAGCACACACAGTCACCGGATAAGGAGCAGCCGGACAAGGAGGCATACGCTGGTCCAGTGCTGGAGTCCGTCAGCTGCCGCCGCCGGAGATGGAGGGTGCCATCGTCGTCCCATGCTTCCACGGTGTCCCGCTCTGGATGGTCGCCGAAGCCGTGGCGGCGACCGACCGAATACTACCGGGACACTTGGACATGCTTCACGCGTACTCTCCCAGGAGCTGCGCGCAGTGCGGGGTGCTGGCGACCTGATGACCTTCGTGGACTCCAAGAATCGTGGGAGAAAGCGTTCGTGGACTGCATCTGGCACGTCGACGCCAAGATCGGAACCAATGCCGCTGCGGAGCGCGGTCTGTGTCTCCAGACACAGTGCACGGTGGGTTCTACAATGGTGGACGCGGTGTTCTGCTCGTCGCACGTCATCCCCAACTATGTGTGTATTATTCGTGACCAAGTTCCCATCAAAAGTTTGGATAAAACGCCTGCACATGGAGTACTAGGTAGAACTAGCAAAGGTTCTGTGAACACGAAGGTTGTCTTTGTGGGATCATCATTCATCTCCATCCATCCATCTCCATCTCCATCTCCACTAATATTAAAAGACACAGTCTGTCAGATCCGGAGGATCCGAACCATCCATCAGGCCCAATCCAACGTCTCAAATTTGCCCAATGATGTATGTTGTGCACCCATATTTTTATAAAAAGAAAAAAGCCCACTACCCCGAAACAGAAACCGTCTATTCCCCGCTCCCCCTATCCTCCTCCGCTCTGCCAGAACAACGACGCTACCCGCCGCCTGTACTCCTCTGCCTGCAATCCCTCCCCATGCGGGAGGCCGACGCCACCGCCGCCGAATCGAGATCGACACCGCCGCCACCGCAGAACTGCAGTGGATAGACGCCGCCGCCCAACTGCTGTGGATCGACAGCACCGGCGCCGAACTGCAGTGCATCCTATCCTAACCGTCGGCGTCCCGTCCCGCAGCCCTCTCCGCCGCGGCTCTCTACTTGGAGTCGCCACAGCCCTCTCCGCCGCATCTCTCCCTTTAATTAGGTCGATGCAACGCTGACCTCCCGTGTTCCACCCAGCACTGCCGTCCGAGATGTGCCTCGCTGAGGAGCGCCACCGGCGAAGCTCCCTGCCGTTCCCCAATCAGATGCACGAAGCACATCAGGCCGCTACCCCCGTGCCCGCAGGTCTTTGTCACTTTCCTTCTGTTTCAATTTCTGATTTACTTCAGACTGAATCAAACCTTCAGCTATTGTTTCTTGGTGAATGCCTGTGCCTTCAGAAACATCACCTGATTATTCTAAGACGTGCTCAAATACGACAGGTGCGTGCTTGCTTGGCTCAAGGCAAGTGATCTCCCGGTTCAATGATATGTTCTTTGTAAAAACAATTGCGTGGAGACTTCTGTTGGTATGCATACATCTTTTGTCAATATGATTGCCTGTTTTTTCTTCAGAAATGTAACACGTATGTCACTGATATGTTCATTTTCTTTTGCTGCACAACCAGATGAGTTTTTTAGCACTGCTTAAAGAGTGTTTTAGCATAGCATAAAAATCAGAAACCCTATACTACTAAAATAATGGCCGCCTTTCATGTGTGTGTAATATTGTGTGTTCAGGTTAAAGCAGCTGGGTATTTGCAAATGCAAATACAGACTATACTTGAGGCTCATGCATATGGAAGATGTTTTTTCTAGAGAGGATAAGTTATATGTGACAAAGATTAAAGGATACATGCATTATCTTATCTCGACTCAGTCTAACTACTGCACATGAAAATGATTTCTAGGTTAGAATATGTTATGTATTTCAAAAGGATCGAATTTTAGATGCTAAACTCTCTCTTTGGGATATGTGCTGAAGGTAGATGGGCAAGGAATTTTTCTCAAACTTCACAACATGTTGAATAATTTCACGTGCATTTCTTCAGTTATCATTCATTGCATACTTAAATATTTTGGCACATGAAGTTAGTAATTTCATTAAGGGCTTTATTTATAATATGCCTCCATTAGCATTTAGCAAGATTCCAATATATGTTAACCAGGTATCTAAAGCACTGGTGCAAGATTACGAGAAGTTCATAGCAGTATTAAAGTATGTGTTTTATTATGAAGTTGGATGATGTGCTAAACATTATTCCAATTCTTATATTTTCTTAGTAGAATAGTATCTTGTAAATCCTCTTTTTTCCTGCATATCAGCAAACTAAGAAAGCTTTGGCATTGAACAGGTTTGGTTTATCTCTTCCGGAACGTCATACAAGTTACTATAGCTTGGGTCAAGATGAAGGTAATACTCCCTTTGGCCTATGCATCTGGGAATTGAATGGTATATCCATGTTCCCAAGTTACGATAGCCCTCCACCAGCAGGTCACCACACGAGCTTCATTTGGCTGCTGCCACTAGGTTGCTGACCTCCAATGGTGATTCTTTCTCTGAAAACATTGTGATTTTTTATTTTCTTAATTGAATACCATAGTTTTCTATGATGCATGCACTAGAGAAAATATTGTATGTAGTGTGTACTGTGTAAAGTTTGCAAAGGTATGTGTATTGTGGATCAAAGAGCGAGGTGTTTTGTTGTTTTACATGTAACATGGTTCAAACCAGGCTTGCTATCCCTCCATACAACTATATGTAAATCATGTAAAGAAGATGAACATGATCCCTATCTCAAATAATATTTCTGAAGAGAATAGCTTTGTTCTTATATTCTGCTATTTATAGCATCCTTAGAAACAATACATATCAAAATGGTTAAATACGATACACCATTTTTATTATTGCAATTATTAGTCGATCGATAAGTATGCGGTGGATAATCTAGGGCTATGGAGAAAATCATTTTTAATGCTATTTTAACTGAAGCTTGATCTATTTTAAGGTCGGTCTATTGTTCTTATTGCAAACAAGCCTTGAAGAATCTTACAGATAAACTCAAGAACCTGGAACACATTTGGCTTCAAGAATCTTCACTTTGGATGGACTCAACATCCTAAAGCATCCTATGCATTATTTTTGGGCAGTAGGATAGTTTCCATTAAAAAAAATATAAGAAACTACTAGCATCGTCAAGTTAATTTTTCCTTAGAAACGTGCATTGCACGTGCACGATTACTAGTAATATAAAAAGACAGAGTATGTCAGATCCGGAGGATCTGAACCGTACAGAAGCTTAGATCCAACGTCTCAAATTATCTCGGTGTTGTAATTAGACGAAGCCATAGCCCTCCACGGACCCCTCCACTGATACTCTGCACAACCGCCGCCCACCCATGCGCCACTCCTGCACAACCGCCGCCCGCCCACCCACGCGCCGCCGCCATTCCCCGAGCTCCTTCCCCTCCCCCGGACGCATCGCTCCTCTCGCCGACGGCGGCGGCGTCGATCCCCATGTTTCCCGGTGATGCCGCTGCCCCGCCCCACCTACTCCTGGGACACAGCTGACCTGTGACAGCGCAGCCTCCGCTCCCAGGGCGACGCCGCCGTTCCTCACTCCCCTTCATCGCCGCTTCCGTCCTCCTCGACCCGTAATCACCGCCGCCGTCCTCCCAAAAACCGGCGGTAATCATCTACTTTGTGGCTTCCCAAAAATCTGATCACGCTCGCGATTCCCAGTCCTCCGCAGCCCATTCAGGCCCGCCGCCTCACCGGCCGAGATCCAATCCGATGTCGTCGTCTCTCCGCAGTCTACGCAGACCCGCCGCCGTGACGCTGATTTTCCCTCCCCGTCGTCACGGCGTCCTCATTGACCCGTCGTCACGTGCTCAACGCCGCAGCCTAGGAGGATCGCCGCCATCACGCTGACATCCTATCTCCGTAGTCGCACGGGTTGCGGCTTCCATCGTCCTCAATGCAATTGTGTGGCAACTGGCAACTGGATCCCAAGGTCAAACCTGCTTCTGTCCTTCATTATAGAAAATTGTCCTGCCTGAGATCTTTTTTGCGAGCGTGTATATTGCATCCCTGTACACTTGATTGTTCTGATGCATCTTGTTCATTTCTTAATTACGGTTACAGTGTGGTGATGTGGAGCTGTCTGAAAGAAGTCATGGATATGCTAAAGAGCGTTCTGATGCTGCCAGAGACGTCTTTCAGGCTGAACTTGCTTTATGCCAAGAAGAATGCAAAACCAAGGGGGTGACAAAAAAAAACTATGGAATGAGAACTTGAGAAGTCAAAATACAAGAAGAAAACGAAGGATTCTCAGAGTTCTAAGGACCTCGAGGTAGTTATGCATCTTTGTATGTTCGTATTGTCTACTCTTCTCTTCCACAATTGTATTTATTCTATGGGTGTATTACTTTCTAGGATTTGAGCTCGAGTGATCAATACATTGTTCGCAATTACCGTGTACATGAGGAAACATCAGAGCAATCGTAAATATTGCTTGTACTCTCCATGTTCTGATGGCTAGGCATCTTTCACTTGCGAATGGACAAGTTCCAAGATACGCCAAACACATTTACTCTTTTTTTTTGAACAAGCAAGGGCGCCAAAGGCACCAATTCCATTTCCAGCTCATTTGCATGAGGCAGCAGTGATTACAATGTCCTGAAGGTTTACATGTTGCAAAGTAGAAAGCAAAGGACAGGATTGTAGCGAATGAGCTGGGTTAGTATGTTGCAAAGTAGAAAGCAAAGGACAGGATTGTAGCGAATGAGCTGGGTTAGTACATCTGTAAATAGGCTGTTCTAGGCATAGCCTATGAGCCTGTGTTGCACATCGGTGAGCCTCTCCGTTGAAGTTCCTGGATATATGATAAACCCACGGCGACGCACTAGAAATACAACAACAACAAAGTCTTTTATTCCCAAACAAGTTGGGGTAGGCTAGAGTTGAAACCCATAAGATCTCGAAACCAAGTCATGGTTCTGACATGGATAGCTAACTTCCACGCAGCCCTATCCATGGCTAGTTCTTTGGTGACATTCCAATCCTTCAGATCTCTCTTAACAGACTCCTCCCATGTCAAGTTTGGCCTACCACGACCCCTCTTAACATTTCATCCCACTTTATCCGTCCGGTATGCAATGGCGCTTCCGGAGGCCTACGTTCTATATGACCCGGTGCTACCCCAACTCTCTCACGTATATCATCATTCCTAACCTGGTCCTTTCTTGTGTGGCCACATATCCATCTCAACATGCGCATCTCCGCTACACCTAACTGTTGGATATGTCGTCTCTTGGTCGGCCAACATTCTGCGCCATACAACATCGCAGGTCGAATCGCCGTCCTATAGAACTTGCCTTTTAGCTTTTGTGGCACTCTATCACAGAGGACGCCAGAAGCTTGGCGCCACTTCATCCAACCAGCTTTGATTCGATGACTCACATCTTCATCGATATCACCATCCTTCTGGAGCATAGACCCCAAATATCGGAAGGTGTCTTTCTCAGGTACCACCTGTCCATCAAGCCTAACCTCTTCCTCCTCGTGCCTAGTAGTACTGAAACTGCACCTCATGTACTCAGTTTTGGTTCTACTAAGCCTAAAACCTTTCGATTCTAGAGTCCGCCTCCACAGCTCTAACTTTCTATTAACCCCCGCGACTATCGTCAATTAGCACCACATCATCCGCAAAGAGCATACACCATGGGATATCTCCTTGTATATCCCCTGTGACCTCATCCATCACCAAAGTAAAGAGATAAGGGCTCAAAGCTGACCCCTGGTGCAGTCCTATTTTAATTGGAAAGTCATCGGTGTCGCCATCACTTGTTCGAACACTTGTCACAACATTATCATACATATCCTTAATGAGGGTAATGTACTTTGTTGGGACTTTGTGTTTCTCCAAGGCCCACCACATGACATTCCGTGGTATCTTATCATACGCCTTCTCCAAGTCAATGAACACCATATGAAGATCCTTCTTCTTCTCCCTATATCTCTCCATAAGTTGTCGTACCAAGAAGATGGCTTCCATGGTAGACCTCCCAGGCATGAAACCAAATTGATTTTTGGTCACGCTTGTCAATCTTCTTAAACGGTGCTCAATGACTCTCTCCCATAGCTTCATTGTATGGCTCATCAACTTGATTCCACGGTAATTAGTGCAACTTTGAACATCCCCCTTGTTCTTGAAGATTGGCACTAATGTACTCCGCCTCCATTCTTCGGGCATCTTGTTTGACCGAAAAATGAGGTTGAAAAGTTTAGTTAGCCATACTATCGCTATGTCTCCAAGGCCTCTCCACACCTCGATGGGGATACCATCAGGGCCCATTGCCTTGCCTCCTTTCATCCTCTTCAAAGTCTCCCTAACCTCAGCCTCCTGGATACGCCGCACAAAGCGTCGCGGTATCATCGGAGGAATCGTCTAGCTCAATGGTAGAGCTCTCATTCTCTCCATTGAACAGGTCGTCGAAGTACTCTCGCCATCTACGCTTGATCTCTTCGTCCTTCACGAGGAGTTGATCCGCTCCGTCCTTTATGCATTTGACTTGGTTGACATCCCTCGTCTTCCTTTCTCTCGTCTTCGCCATCTTATAGATGTCCTTTCGCCTTCCTTCGTGTTTAGACGCTGGTAGAGGTCCTCATACGCCCGACCCCTTGCCTCGCTCACCGCTCGCTTTGCGGCCTTCTTTGCCCCTTGTATATCTCCATGTTGGTTGCGCTCCTGTCCAGGTATAGGCGTCTGAAACAGTCCTTCTTCTCCTTAATAGCCTTCTGGACCTCAACGTTCCACCACCAGGTATCCTTAGCATCCCTTCTACTTCCCTGGTCACCCCAAACTCCTCTGATGCAATCTTCCGAATGCAAGTCGCCATCCTCATCCACATATGTTTGCATCGCCTCCTTCCTCCCAAGGGCCCTCCTTAAAAGCTTGAGCTGTCTCTCCCTTTAACTTCCACCACTTTGTTCTAGCAACTTTTGGGCGCTTATCCCGCTGGACACGAATCCGAAAACGGAAGTCAGCCACCACCAGCTTATGTTGATGGACAACACTCTCTCCAGGTATCGCCTTACAATCAAGGCAAGCGCGTCTATCTTCTCTTCGAGAGAGGACAAAATCAATCTGGCTAGAGTGTTGGCCACTACTGAAAGTCACTAGGTGGGATTCTCTCTTTCTAAAGAGGGTGTTAGCTACGACCATGTCGTAGGCTAGGGCGAAGCTTAAGACATCCTCCCTTCTTGGTTCCTGATGCCATAGCCAAAGCCCCCATGCACCCCTTCAAAACCTGTGTTAGATGTACCCACATGGCCATTGAGGTCTCCTCCTATGAAGAGCTTCTCACCAGTAGGTACTCTCCTAACCAAGTCCTCGAGACCTTCCCAGAACTCTCTCTTGGTGCTCTCGTTGTGGCCTACTTGCGGGGCATACGCGCTGATAACATTGAGAACTAAGTCCCCAACAACCAGCTTGACTAGGATAATCCGGTCTCCTTGCCTCTTGACGTCCACTACTCCATCCTTGAGGCTCTTGTTGATCAAGATGCCTACCCCATTTTTGTTTGAGGTTGTCCCCGTGTACCACAGCTTAAAGCCGGTATCCTCCACCTCCTTCGCCTTCTGTCCCTTCCATTTGGTCTCTTGGACGCATAGGACATCAACACGCCTCCTTATCGCCGTATCAACTAACTCCCGTAACTTGCCCGTCAGGGACCCTACGTTCCAGCTACCTAAGCGGATCCTCCTAGGCTCGGCTAACTTCCTTACCCTCCGCACTCGTCGAGTCAAATGCGAAGACCCTTGCTCATTTTTCACTACACCCGGGCGTCGATGCAGCGCGCCACTAAGGATGCGATGACCCGATCCTTGCTCACTTATCACCGTATCCAGATCAAGATACGACGCGCCACAAAGGGGGTGGCGGCCCGGCCCTTGCCCATTTGACATCACACCCGGGTTACGCCCCAACGAGGTTCTTTTGGGTTTCAGCTCCATAAGAGTGGTTGGGTTTTTTCCGTTGACGACGCACTAGAAGTAGTTCTGAAGAAATGGCCTAGGCATTCTCTAGCCTTCCACTGCAGGAGAGGGTGATCAATTGCTCTTGCAGAAGCTATCTTGGCGAGTACCTGGTTGTAGCCAAGAAAGTTGGCCTGTCAATGTTAAGGATGCTTGCAAGTTGCGCTGCTAGTAGAAGAGCTTTCGCCTCCGCCTGAAATGCCGAGCCTTGTTGCTGAGTTGAAGCTTGTATTCTTATGCACCAAGTATTGTGACCTGCATTGTAGCAAAAATACACTCCCAGACCAGTTGTTCTCCTTTGCGGCAAGCCTGTGCACCTTTTTTCCTTCCAAGATGCATCTGAGAAAAATACTCCACCCTGAATAGAGGAGACAGATTGTAAAGTGGCACCCTGTGATGGAATTGTGTTCTCCTCAGCGGTCATCTGCCTTTGGTTCTGGATACCTTCCTGTTTATGAGAACTAGAGGCTGGGGCGCCCCTCGGGGCGCCTCCTTGCCGGCCAGGTGCAACCCAATCACGCTATTTCTTCTCGCGTGTGCGATTCCTTCTAGTGCCTTTGAATTGTGTTGAAAGCCACAAATCTTGTTGTGGTCGGACATTCTACGACAATATTAAGCGCTAAACAATCTGAACAAAGCAAACAAGAGTGATTCTGACAGCCAAAAAATATCTTTACTAATTGATTATAGTAGCCGCGTCTTCTGTTTAAAGAGGTACAATGCTTTTGGGGATCATCCTAAGCAATGCTCGAAAGAATCACAAATGCCCCACCCAGATAGTAACATTAACCATACACTATATCTGCCAGACCATGCGACCAAGCTAATTGTAGCCCAAACATATAGAATGTTTAGCTTTAATCCTTTAGCTACAGCGCGCTCAGTTCCTCTCTTCCTGACCATGCTGTTTGAAGCACATCATATTGGAGTGAAGGTATCCAGTACATGACAAGTGAGAGGGCTCCCTTTGTATCAACAACATTCAGAAATCACATAAGACTCAAGATCTCAGTGTAACTACATTGAAAAGTGAGGTGCTTCTTTAATTATTCTGCAATTGCATAAGAGATACTACAACTGCATACAGGAAAGTTGAAGGTCATGGTCAAATTACATATATATAAGCTAACAGCAAACATTGCATTTACAAAATACTGCATTGGTATCGATTCAAAAGATAAGTTAAAATAAATTAAATTATGTTTTACCTGCTGCAACTGATAGACAGAGACTCCAGAAAGATAGCTATATATCCAAGCTCCTTCATTGCTTATCCTGAAAACATTACACACGTAACCAATAGTCAAAGTCGGAATAATGAACATAAAGAATGAAAGAAGGGGAGTATCCAAGTTTAATCCATATAAGGATCGAATAAAGAAAGTGTAAAACAGTTCAAGAGTTGATTGGAGTAATAGTAAAAAGGGCATATGGAAAAATTATCTTTTTAGGAATTAGCAAATGAGGATAATAAGCACGTCAGAGAGTGATGAAAAGATTGGCAATTTGGCATGGAAAGTTTGTACACCTCAGCCTCAGCAAGCTAGATAAGTTCCTCTTTGTTTCCTTGAACATAAAGGTCAATTTATTCTTCAGTTTCTATGCAAGTTTATCATCTGTTTCATTCTCGACAACCTGTTAATAGTTTCCAGTGCCTATGTACTTAGAGTATGGCACCAATTATTAATGTACAACACAGCAACGCTGAGTCTACAGGGAATTTTCAATACTTAGTTTCGAAGGCTACAAAACAACAGCTTCAGTGACCGACCGATAGAAACAATGACCGAAAAGTCAGATGCAAACAGATGTGCAAACTCTTGGCATAGTGATAGCCACCACATTAAAAATAATAAACATATCTTGCCAACCAGCAAAAAGTAACTCTATATCGGGGCGCCTCCTGGCCGGTCAGTTGCAGTCTAATCGTTCAATTCATGTTATCCTGACCCAATAGCATATAGGCTTATCCAGTTCTTGTCATGTCTAAGAGAGACTCAACAGTTGATATGGCATGGCATGATCAAACTGTAAGTAGAAAGACTCAACCAAAAGAGAAGGCATATATTGATCGACATAAGCACATTGTTCTTGCGTCTGCAAGAGTAGTGGTCTGCTCAGGAGCATACTAAAAAGTGTGCTGCTTATAATAAATATCACCATTAGGGTCGCACAAATATTATACACTGCATGACATGCTAATGCATTGAAGTAACACAGCTTATGATCAAAATATCAGTAAGATGCAAGACGAAGAGGTAGCATAAAATTTATATTCTGATAGGCAAACATGGTTCTTCTCTGTAGTAATTCCAACGCGACGATGGAAACAAAATACAGGGCATCAGCCTTTCTCATTTTGTCAGTGTATTGCAAAGTCTTAGCCAGGGACACGACACACTTCGAAGGTGGCAATGCACTTGTGATCATTCCGCATGCGCGCACATGTAAAAGTCATAATTCCTTGGATGGCAGACTGCGTTATCAACACCGGTGCCTGAAGAATTGCATCATTCATATTATTAGGAAACAAATTTATGACCAAAACAAACTATGGGACTGAATACCGTTGATGAATGGTGTATATTAGCAGAAGGGTTTGGCAGGAGTGTTGTAAGCACATAATTTATAACTCTGGATATACCTGCATGACTCCAATATCAAAAAAATCAGCTACTCACTTGTAGCTAGAACTGAACTTAAGTGGATTGAAAGAACAATTGTATCAATCAAAAGCATTGAAGCAGCCACTATAGTGCTGACCATGTGCTGGATTCCACCACTTGTTGGACAAAAATAACTACCTAAATCTGAAAAGAGATTGAATTCTCTAGTTGAACTACTTTCCAATGTCTAAATCTAAAAAGATCCCAAATTCTATAGCTGAACTACTTTGTAATGGTTAAACAAGCAATTGAAATGTAAACAACAAGAAACTCCTCCAGCTAAAAAGTAATTGTAATCGATCAATAAATTAACGGGCATAAGAGGAGCTGCAGGTCAAGAATAGTAAACTGCAAGTCCTATTCTTTCTGAACATTAAGCTATGTAACTAAGATGCTTCGAGAAAACTATGATCACAAAGCCCAATGAAGTTTCTCTCTACCAACACAGTGGCGCTCTCAAGAGAGACTAAACTTCAGCCAGAACAGGCAAGCTAACGCTAAAGCACCAACGTACCTGCACCAAGAATAAGGTGACATCACATATGAGACAGGAAATGAGAGACGACAAGCTTTAGAGGAAACGAAAAATAAAAGAAAGGGGTAAAGCTCACAAACAAGACCAAAAGACTTGCTTTCACAATTGCCTCAGCTTCCATGCATGCCAATAAACCTGCAGAAAGAACAAGCCAAAACCGGACATGAGACAGGTGAGAAGGAATGTCTTCATCGAAAGAAAGGGAAGGTTGACACTACACTACAAAATGATACTCCACAAAGCAGAACCATAAAGCCTAATTAACATGTATACTGCTTTTACCTTTTATTAGCATGGGATACATATAATGGAATAACAAATGTAGTGGCAGGTGAAGAGCCTCTGAATCAGCATCGAACAGAAGATCAAATGGGTTTAGTGACACTTGATAACCCGAGTTTTGTTGGCTGTAAATCAAAGATATAGAGTAAAAGACCAAATCACATCAGAGGGATCGAGTACAAAATAATTAAGTCATACCGATGACTTTTTCTCAGTGCATTTCCGCCACCCGTCCCACCTATTTTTGGGCCTATTTCTTGAAGATACCAAACATTCAAAAGTGAACTCCTATCAGTTGAGCTGCAGCCCTGCAACAAAATTAGCGAGTATATCAGCAAATACATATATGTCCTTCGGAAAACAAAAGGAAGAGCTACAAAAATCAGTGGTTTCTTAAATATATAAATTCCAGGATTGTGGTTTTCTTATAAAAACATAGTAGCACTATTCAAACTGCAGCACTAATTAAGTACCCGTAGTACAAACATTTAATTCAGAAGGCATGCACCTTCAGATGATAACTGGTAACATTGAAATATCACAAGATCAAGAGAGCAACCTTTGGCATCCTCGAGTTTCAGAATCAACTTTTGCTGCTCTTCAACCTTTGAAGTTAGTTAAAACAATCTTTCTTCAACTTCCTCAAGAAGACTTGAAATCTCTGATATTTTAACCTTCAAGAGATACAAGAAACTTATAAGACGGTGCCATCACAGACGATAACATGTACACATGAGAAATACTGATTGTCTAAAGAAGAAATTCTCAAAGATGGAACCCCGTTTCCAACATCTAAACTAAATATCAACCTTCAGCTGTGTTAGTTCATGCTCCATTATGCAGTTCTTATCAAGAAGCAAAGCTCCCAGGTAGCTCATTTATTCATCGTCAATTGCTCGCTCCAAGTCTTCAGTTTCAATTGAACTGTTCTCAACAACCTATTGGAAAAGAATATAGGTGTTTCAGCAAGCCAAGGTAGAGAAACAACATGCAGAACTGTGTCAATATCAGGAGGCACAAAGTTCGCAATTCTGGTGTAGCAAGTGTATTCTGAATAAGATGCTTCTGATTGCCTGAAAAACGACTTCCTCACCTAGCAGTTTAACAAATCAACTACATGGCAATCGTTCCTTATAACATCATTGTGCCAACCTCGCGAGCAAGAATCTCCTGTAGGGTCATGTGGCTAACGATCCTTGGGTCTTACAGACCTCTCTCGGCTACAACAGCGAAGGCATCAAACCTGATGTACCTGAATATGAACATGGCTCAGTTAAATGGATGCCTCCAACAATTGTACTCTGATCTTAAAGCTGATCAACAGACAAATTTAAGGATGCAGTAGAATAAGCAATCAATCCCTGCAGTATATGATCAAACTGAAACACTTGAAAAAAAAACTTCATTCACCTCACCTTGCCATCCTGACCCGATTTGAGAAGCATCCGACAAAAATATAATTCATAGCAAATTCTTTTGTCAAGGTTTTTATGTCTCAAAGGAAAGAAACAGTCTCATGCCAATTCAACAACATTAAGGCTGCACAAAAATAGAAGCATAAATGGCAACAGCCTGAAAACAGTGTGCTCACCTCAAGACGAAAGGCAGCAGCACATTAGAAGAATTCAGGCGCAAGCTCTCCCTCGTCACTGGAAATTGATCTACGTGTAAAATAGAAGATCAGAAATCAGATTTAACATACACACAGAAACAATATTCTAGTTACACCATACAGCAAAACGTATGCTCAACATGTACTACCTGATGCCAACACGACAAAGAAAATGTATTGCCTCGTGCAACAGCGGTAAAATACAATTCGTTCTGAATAAAGCATGCTGACAACGAGAAACCAACTAAGCAAATTCTTATATCGGAACTGCTGGATCCGGTGGAAAAGATGAGAGGAAGGCCAACACCTAAACTGCTGCTATGAATCAATGAAACATTTAGGTTCAGAAGTCTGGCGCTATGAATCAATGAACAATGCCATAATGGAGCATGTTCTGCTCCCACGGACAAATACTCAGACGGCAGAAACATAATAGAAAGGGGATCCAAAAAGATGTACAGTTTTGGTTGACCTGAGCCTTACATGACATACAAGAAGAATTTGCACCTTCAAGAGATTATACTGCTAGGACATGAAACTGAAGATAATCACTTCAATTTAAGCTGAACGAAAGGAAAAAATGGCGAGTTAGCATTTCATCGAACATGTAAGGCGCAAGCAAAGAAAAAGGTAAAAAGGAGACAAACCAGAATCCACAGACAGAAAAGAACGTGTAAAAATCGCAGAAGCAACACAGACCTGCAAGAAACAATAACAAGATGGATTAGCGCCAAGAGGAACAAGCAGGAATTAAATCACATGAAAAGAAAGCAGATAACAGAAACGAACTGTGCAGCTCAGCTACCCACTCTTGCTCCTTCACGCCCAAACACTGCGTGGTTGCAGTCGCTGCAGAGGCAGAGGAGACAAGGTGACGACGGCGCCGGAAGCCGGGCGGATTCGACGCAGAGGCCCGCACGGGAACGGCGTCCTCCACGAGACGAGGTCACGGCCGGCGCTGAGGCCACCCGCGGGGCCGGCCACCATCGTCCACCAGTCGCGAGAGGCCGCGCGAGGCCGGCCACGACCTGCAGCGCGACGATGCAGCCAGCCCCACGGGCCAAATCCTCAGCCATGAATCCCCGGCGGCCGGAGAAGACCCTCCCCTGCCTCCTCTTTGCCCACGCCGACCGCCGCCGCCGCTGTGCTGCTTCTTCTCCCGCGACCCCCACTGGCCTCGTCGCCGCCAGGTCGCCGGCTCGCCACCCTCACCTCCGGCATCAGAACGCCGCCACCTCTAGGGTTTCACCAGCTTGAGAACGAGGGAGAGGGAGGCCCGTGCCGGGTAGGCTCTATCTGGGGAAGGGCCAATCCCTCGACGCGGTCCTTTTTTTTCTTTTTTCCAGGCGCGAGCGCAACACTAACGAGACAAATAATTCTTGTCCACGCCCGCCCATTGAGCGCCACGTGGATAGCGCGAGGAGGCGCCCAGGGGGTGCGCTCTTGCTTGTTCTCAATTAGTATTGCAAATCTCAAGATTTTTTATGAGAGCTTGGGAATTAATAGAAATTGTACTAACTTCGCCACTCCTCTTTCCTACAGGCTAATTTATCAGCTGGGAATTACTGGCTATTCCAGCAAAATTTGTCAATAATAAAGCTATTTATTGTCAAACCTTTTGCCGATGATGGCAAAATGACAGTTGGGTGCACAAAACTAAGAAAAGCGGATACCAGAAGTGGTGTTGATGAGGCTATGCTGAATAATGTTAGGAACAATGACGTTCAACAAGTTTGTTACGAGTAGGAGATTTGGTATATTTATTTTTAGTTTACTTTTGGCTAGCTGTATCGATGTTAACATATATACAACGTACCTGGGAGTCTTGCTAGCTGTACATCTTTGCAATATACAGTACATCCCAGTAGTTAAAGTGAGGCTTGGCCTATTACAGTCACAACCTTACATTAAGCAGCATTGTGAAATGAAGTGTTTGTACCTATAACATTGCTAACCTTTCAATGAAACTTCACATACTTGTTTAGTTTGGATGTTGACAGGCCAAGCATCTTGCACCGCAATGACATGAAAACTGGTGTGGTTCAGCGAGTTGTAAATGGTATTTTTAAATGTTCATGAACATCACCGACTTTACTGCAAGGGCTGTGAATTCCGCAATAGTAAAAATATCGATGCATGCTGAATTTAGATTCACTTTCATAGATGTTCACTTACAGTAGATTGATTTAAATTTGATTTTATTTTTGTTATATCAGTCACTTAAAATCGCCATGCGTCCCGCTACTGCACAGGGCGTCCGCCGCGAAGCACGTACGTACACTTGGCAGGGGAGCCGCTGCACCGTGTCACGCATGCACGAAACAGGCTAGCGCACGCGGGAGATCCGGCCAGGGTGCGCCTCGGAATCATCGACCACCAGACACCGGTACGTACGTTGCTCCGCCCGCGCCTCGGGGCAACGCCACGACGAAAGCATATGCTTTCCACCTGTACCGTACGTGCTCCGGCGACCGCACACCTGTCACCCCCGAGCGGCGCGGCCGAGAAGAGACACCCGCGCGCATGGCTCTCACGAAAGCGATGGACCGATATTCTCACCCACGAAAAAAGATTCTTCTACCCGCCCACGGTTTTATTTAGTTTAAACGGGTCGTGGTGCACCAGCTGCATTTATGCAACCAAGACTAAATGTCACTTAAGAACAAGAAAAACAAACTGAATTGCCTTTGCGCGAAGCGGACATGGATGTCTTTTCTTTCACTCTACGAAAAGAAGATCTAGACTCTTCCCCTGCGAGGAGAAAGATCAAGCTAGCTAGCTGGGTCACAGTGCCGACCTAGTGTGGCCGTGTGTGTGGGTTCCATGTGAAGAAGAAGAAGAAGAAGAAGAAAAAGTGGATTGCTCCTAATCAGTGAGGCGAGGCCAAATCAGTAAAAACGAGAAGGTTACCAGAGAGAGAGGGGATAAATAGCGTCGACAAGGCCAGTTGTGCTGCACCCGTGCACCGCCGCGGGACAAAAACCAAAAACCTGAGGTGGAGATCGCGCCCTCAATCTCTCTCCTCCTCGCCACCACACCCACATCCCAATCTCTCCGCCTCCGTGGTCCCGCTTCTCCTCGGCGGCGGCGGCGCGGCGATGGCCTCCGGGATGGCGCTCTGCCCCCACGACGTCGCACTCCGCCTCTCCTCCCCGTTCGCCGCCGCCGGCCGCGCCAGCCGCCGCCGCAGCAGCAGCGTCAGGGTCCTCGCCGTCGCGTCGTCCACCAAGTAAGCCGCTCCCCTCTCCCTCCTCGAGCTATACTCCCGTTTCCGTGAGATTGGTTTCCGTGGGTTGGAATTGGATGGATCGGCCTCGCTCTGCTCTCTCCGCCGGGCTCCGCCCCGCGGGATTGGGGCGCGCTTGCTAACCCCCGGACTTGCGGTGCAACATGAACACCTTCGTCGTGCTGATCCCCTTCGCGGCGCTCGAAATGCCGGATCAGGATTCCACTGTGCGGTCTCTCATCCTTCGTTATGGGTCGATGCCTGTGTCAGGCCAGGACTGTCAGATTCGTCCCTGTTTGCCGCTAGCCTCCCCGTCCCGGTGTCGCCGCTAGCATCACATGGGCATCTCCTTCATCCTCGGACCTCAGATCAGCCGCAAACATTACCAGTAGTACGAATTCGCCATTTAATTCTGCATGCGCAGGCCCTGTGCGACCTCTCCTTCGTGTCTGTCCGTGTGTGTGTGACAAACCGCCAAGTGCCAGTCCGCTCCACATTTACTTCCTCCGCATTAACTCTGCCGGGACCTTCCGCGAGCGTCTCTCTCTTTACTTTCAGTTTGCGTCCCAGGACGTACTACCACTCCCACCATGCATCGTTCATTTAGTTTGCTGTACTGCCTGTCCTGGCTACGGGAGATCGGTGGTGGTTCAGGTCGGTTTCGTCCCCAACAACCTGCAATCATCACCGCCTCTCTCTCTCCGTAGCACTAAGCACTTCACTTCGTTAGCAGAGGTGGACTATCGTTGTCTGCCTGATTCGGTAGCCTCTGGTGGTCCATGCCATGCCATGTCCTCAGTGATAGGCAGTGTGATGCGATTTAATTCGAGCTGCTCGGTACCGGTGGTTGTCTTAGGTTGTTGCTGTTTTATGACGGCCCTGGGGCGTTCATCTGCTTGCTTGACGGGTGCCTGAAGGTATTAAATACTCCAGTATGACATCGGAATGAGTATGGTCTGACTGTGCCATGACCTTGGTATATTGATTCTAGTACAGCGTAAGCCCATACGTGGTCACATTGCTGGCATATGTTTGTTAGAAATTCCAAGCGTTGACGTTTTCGCATTGAAAAATCAAAATGACTGGCAAAACATGGACATGGCAGTCTCTGCTATCTCGAGTCTTCGTCCAAGTGGGTTTTGTAATTAATTCTGTATCACAGAACCTGATTTGCACCGACGTGTGAACTTTTGGGTTAGATCTGGCAAGGAGGTTAGGGTAGCAGATGTCACTGGTTGCTGCTCCTAGTAGTCCCTTTCCCGTTTCTTATACTCTCCTAGTCCCTCCTCCATCTAAGATTCATGCTCGGTGACAGCGATACGCAGAATTTCAGACTTAGACAGCAAGGAAATACTGGTAGCTAATAGTAATGTAGATGGAATCCTTGCATTAATATGTTCATTATAGGAGTCACATCATGGTTGGCATGGGACGCAGCATGGATCTGTCTGTAGTATGGGAATGTCTATGATATTAGCTGCTAACCTAACTGCATATCTGCATTTATGGACGTATACTAGCATCTCCGTTGCATCATCTCTGAAGTTAACATCATTGCACAACAATGATACATATTGTTGCTCCAGCCTTTCGTATCTTGGCATGTAATCTTTGGTGGAGAGATTTTATCCCATGTAATCTTTGGTGGCATGCGTTCAGATAAAACTGAAGTGGAAGATTAGTGATGCCAGCAGTAGAGGCTAGAAACCTAGCGTACAGTCTGGTGTTAATGCATACTCTGCTTGTTAGCCTATATAAAATTTACTGCATGTTACCCTTTGAATACAGTCCTATGTTGAAATTATTAGATCACGTTAAGCTCCTATACACTGTTAATTACCTGAAGCAGTTAAAAAGGGACCATAGAATATATGTTCCATGGTCATGACATGAACTGAGCGCATGCCTTTTCATTATTTTCTGTACCATGCATAGCAAACTGCAGCCATGCATATGTTTTATATAATATAGGCAAATAAGAGGTTTAAGCCATGCATATGCATAGGTTACACATGTCTTATAAGTTTGTCGCATCAAATACCTAAAGCAGGTGATGTAGTCATCATGTAACTGGGTATCGCTGAACATTGTTTTGTTACATTCCAGGGTTGAGAGTAAGAAGCCATTTGCTCCTCCTAAAGAGGTGCATGTCCAGGTTACACATTCAATGCCACCTCAGAAGATGGAAATATTCCAGTCTCTTGATGGTTGGGCTAGAGATAATCTCTTGCTGCATCTTAAGCCAGTCGAGAAGTGTTGGCAGCCACAGGATTTCCTCCCTGATCCAGCATCTGATGGATTTCACGATGAAGTTAAGGAACTCAGAGAACGCGCCAAGGAAATTCCTGATGATTATCTTGTTTGTTTGGTTGGAGACATGGTTACTGAGGAAGCTCTTCCTACATACCAGACTATGCTTAACACCCTTGATGGTGTCCGAGATGAAACAGGTGCAAGCCCCACAGCTTGGGCTGTTTGGACAAGGGCATGGACTGCTGAGGAGAATAGGCATGGTGACCTCCTAAACAAGTATCTGTACCTCACTGGGAGAGTGGACATGAGACAAATTGAGAAGACAATTCAGTATCTAATTGGCTCTGGAATGGTAAGTTGGTAACAGCTTTCTTCATTTCTTTTATTAGCCATTTTACTGCGTATATTCTTGAACCGTGACATGTTTGTTCACCTGCTCATTCTTCTTTTACCTTGGGCATCTTTACGACTTTACCTAGTTCTAGTTGGCCTGTTAACATGGGATGCTTTCATGAAATTCTTTTTCTTAGAATGTATAACACAGTAAAGCATATTTCCTTAGAAAATTTGTCGAGACATCTTCAAATTGATTATTCTACCTTTGATTACTTTGAACTGTCTGTGTTCATGTTCGATACGACATAGAGATGTATGTTAAACTTACTGTCTTTGCTGTTCTATTTTCAGGATCCTAGGACAGAGAACAATCCATATCTTGGCTTCATCTACACCTCCTTCCAAGAGCGCGCGACCTTCATCTCGCATGGAAATACTGCTCGCCATGCCAAGGACTTTGGTGACCTAAAGCTCGCTCAGATCTGTGGTATCATCGCGTCAGATGAGAAGAGGCATGAGACTGCATACACCAAGATTGTTGAGAAGCTGTTTGAGATTGATCCAGATGGGACCGTGGTTGCTCTAGCTGACATGATGAGGAAGAAGATCGCAATGCCTGCCCACCTGATGTTCGACGGGCAAGACGAGAAGCTGTTTGACCACTTCTCCATGGTGGCACAAAGGCTCGGTGTTTACACCGCAAGGGACTACGCCGACATCCTCGAGTTCCTTGTTGGCAGGTGGAAGGTTCCCGACCTGACTGGACTCTCTGGCGAGGGACATAAGGCCCAGGACTACCTTTGCACCCTCGCTGGAAGGATCAGGAAGTTGGACGAGAGGGCTCAATCTAGGGCCAAGCAGGCCGGTAAGATGCCCTTTAGCTGGGTATATGGCAGGGAAGTGCAGATGTGAGCACAGAATGCCACCCCGACCGCTTGCATTCTAGGCGTCCCGCATACGGTCTGCCATCTAACCAGGTGGAGACTCTGTCGTGATAACGAGGTTCAGGTTTCCCCTCGTTACATAGTCCTTTCGGTTTGTCAGTGTCGGTTCCTTATAGTGATAGGGAGAGGTGTCGTCCGCCTGTGTTTTAGTTTTGTTTCGTGCTCCGATGTACAACTTCTGCTGGCCTTGTGGACTGGACATGAACTGAACATGCAGTGTGATGTTTGTGCTGTTCAGCTCCGTTGAAGTTTTGTGACCGAGAACTTTGTCATCCTGAACTCTCCTCTCCTTTTGTTCTGGGCAAAATCTGCCTGTGTCAAGTAATAATTCAGAGCTCCAACAGAAGATAACTGCTGGAGTTAAATCTTTCAAATAATTGTCTCTAAGTATCCAATGTACTGTAGCTACCTATCTGTCTGTCTGTCTACCCGAGGCAGCATACGATTCAGCCAGTGATGTTTTGGTACCTTGGTATAGACGGTTTAATATACGAAATGCTCTACCAAGATGTAGTCATGTATGCTCAGGTAACCCTGGATATGGCAAGAAGATTGCTCACGTCTTGGCGGGATGGCTTCAGATGGTGAAATCATGAAGGTGGAGAAGTCTCTCAGGAAGATGAGTAAGAAGCATCGCGTTGCAAGGGAACGTTCCGCTTCTATTGATTGTTGAGACCATTTGAGATAGTCATGTTGTCTGTCGTGGTTATGATAGGTTGGGCGAGTTTGTTAGCGATTGGGTTGCTCTTGGGTGTTGCCTGCTATAGGTGTTGCTCTATGCGTGTGTGGGCACCGTTCTATAGTGTTGATGTTCGTTGTATGGTTTTTGTCCGGTTTTCTTACACTAATAGACCGGACACCTTCTTCTTAATAAATATACTTCGTTTAAAAAAAAATATGCTCAGGTGCTCGAACAGATGCTGGTTCGCTTCGTGTAGTAGCCATAAGCACTGTACAAGTTGAGGATCGATCTACCAGAGACTGATCCTGACCACTCGGCCTGGCCATTTCCAGCATATTTGTTTTCTGAAAAAAGAGGGCATTTGCAGCATTCGGACTCAACTTGGCTTGTCTCTCTGCTTGCCACTCGCTAAGCATTCTGACAGTTTTTTGGATGGGGTCAACGTACCTTGTTTTGTTCCAAGCAAGTGATGCTGATTTATCTTGGAAATAAAGCAAAATCTTAATATGCATATTACGGATGGAGGCGGCGATTTGGGTAGTGGGTGCAGATACACCCACTACCCAAAAAACATTTTTCCAAATGTTAAAAAATTCAAAATAATTTTTTGCATGTAGTCCAACACATTTCAAGTCAGCACAAAAATTGGCATGGTGAAAAAACTTTTTTTGCAATTTGTGCAAAAAAGACAAATTCGGACATACCGAAATGTACATATACAGGTCAAAATTTTGTCTTTTTTGTACAGTTTGCTAAAAAAGTTTTTTCACCATGCCAATTTTTGTGCTAACACAACACGATGTAACGTACATCCGGATTTTTTTCTGAAATTTTTGACATTCTGAAAAAAAACCAAAAATAAATTAGCTAATGGGTGCATCTTGACCCACCACCCGGTTTGGATATCCTACTATATATAAAAGTTGGTGCAATCCTCTCTCAATTCAGCTGTCCACGTCGCCCGTTAAATTTCGACCGTCCGATCGCGCCCATCGACGCCCCTGGACGCTCGCACACTGTAGCAGTGTAATTTTAGCCAATCAGAAGCCGCGCACGTTTTTTGGCGCAGTCAAAATCGCACAAACAAACTCGCAACGCGAGAAATTAACCCGCGGTCCAACTTTTTACACTGCGCGGGGACCTACTTGCAATTCCGAAAAAACAGGCGGACTTTTCTGTAAAACCGCCGGCACAATCCCCTCTTCTCCTCTTCTCTCTCGCACGCGGCCGAGGCCGCCGCCGCCGCCGTCGCGTTCCGCCGGCTCTCCTCTCCTCCCCCGTCAAATCGAAGACCACACAAGGCTGCGCCGTCGCTTCCTCGCCAACCTCGCCGTCTCTCGCATCCTGAGACAGCCGAGCCTCGCCGGAATCGTCGCCGGCGTCAGTTGCTCCCTCCGCTGCGATTCGACGACGACGGCGACGCTCCGGCAGCGCAGATGTGGCGGCGCCGCCGCTTTCAGGCGCCTCGCGTCGCCCCGCGTCGACGCGCTTCTGGCACGGACAGCCGCGCGGTCCAGCTTGCGCGGATGCGCCGCTGCGCCGCCGGCGAGCGACCTCGCCGTGCCGCTGTGCTCTGTGCACTGCACACGCCAGGCTGACGTCACGCTAGGCCCCACCTGTAAGCCCACCTAAAAAATAAAAAACAAAATACAACCATTTATATAAATTCCCACTGGAAAAAAATATAAAAAAAACAAAAATGTTCAGAAAAAAAATGCTGCCTACTTACGTCAAAAAAAAACATGCTCAAATTTTTAGGTCGATCATTTTGTATAGATACTCTAATTCAATATTACATGTAAAATATTAATCACATTACAACATTCAATATAAAAAAACATCAGAATGGTAAAAAAAAAATCTACCTATTTACGTCAAAAAACAAATCATACTCGAATTTTTAGAATCGATCAATTTGTAGATATGCTCTAATTCAATAAATACAAATGGAAAATATTAATCACATTACAACATTCCAACCCAAATTGTGAACCTAAATATGTCAAATAATTGGATGGCTTCCAAAACTCATCATTTCAAAACACTGAAATATCCTCCGCATTTTACAAACCTTCTACATCTTAAATTTTTTACAAATTTGAATAAATTCCAATACAAACACTTTCCAAAGACTCAACATACTTTTAAGCGCAAACTTTTCCAAAATAAAAAAAGTATTCATGTTTCAACAACTTTTTAGAAAAGATATTTCATATTTACCAAATGACCGCAACAATAAATAGCTATCGACAAAATATAAGAAATATTATCAAAATGCTAGCGAAAAAATGTTAACTACTTTTGGACAAAAACACAAATAAGTCCAAACAATTCAAGTTGACCTATATTTGGATATTTCCATGGAAAATCAACAATATTTGAGTATCCCGACTCAAATTATAAATTTGAACATTTCAAAAATTCACACCACTTTCGAATCTGATCATTTATTGAACAGTAAAAGAATTAACATTTTGAACAAATTCCAAATTGTCCAATTTTCAAAACCTATTTGATCATTTCAGCTCAAATTTCACATTTACATATTTCAGAATTTTAAATGCCTTTTCCAAATCTTTCACGCTACTAAATTTAAATTACATTCGCTCCACACGCGCGGTATTGCCGCGCCCATTTCCCTAGTTACTCAGAACAAATGTTTGCCAAGTCTGAAAATGCCGACAAACCAAAAAAACAGCAAATTGCAATCTTAGAGCATCTCCACTCGCACGCCCAAACGGCCGCCCAAAGGCTTTTGGGGCGCGCCAGCCACTTTTTCCCTCCCACTCGCGACGTCCAAAGGCGAAATTGGTCCGGCACGGCCCATTTTTCGGTCCGACACGTGCACCCGAAGCCCTCATCTTGGGGAGTCCTCGGGCGGCCCCGGATGGAACGAAACGTGACGCCACGTCTGCCTCCGACGCGCGGGCCATGCCTGGCAGCGAGAGAGGCGACTATATGTGTCGTCGTTTTCTCTTCTGATTTATTCTTGCCGGCTTTCCTCGTCACCACGATCTGGAACGCCGCCGGCTCCCTCTTCCCCTGATTCGCACTAGTTGGACGGCGGCGCCGCCGCCGCCTTTGGCTACCTCTCCCCCGCCCTCGCAGTTCGCCGCGCCTTCGGCTTCTGACCGCCGGCTATCGACTGAAAGAGCATATCCTTTCCCCAAGTTGTTTTGATGTTTGTTGACAATACAATTAGATGTCTAATGTGTGTGCTAAAAGTGTGCAGGAATATATCTTTTATAGTTGCACAGGTTTTGTTTCAAAAAGGAAGAAGTGCTGGCTTTACTGCTTCAGCCGGTACTACCGGGCCCGTCCCGGTACTACCGGGTGAACCCAGTTTTTGCCGTGCGGAACTACCGCGGGCAGTACCGGAGCTAGTACCGCATCTCCAAGAGGCGTACGGATGTCGCCGATTTTCATCCCGGTACTAGCGCGGTAGTGGTGCGGTACTACCGCGAAGAGAGCACTACCGGACCTTGTGGTCCGGTAATACCGATGGGAGTCAGCGCAGGGAGACCACGAGTGACAAGCGAGTCAACGCCGCTCGGTACTACCGGGTCAGCCCCGGTACTACCGCTGCGAGCAAATTTCGTCTCCAACGGGCAAAAAACTGGGAGGGGTATTTTTCCCCCTCCACCTACCTCCAGCTCCTTAGCTTGCCCAACATTGAAGACCACCATTATTACAAGCTCAAGCTTCACTAGATCTCCCAATCCCTACACCCAAACTCGTTGATCTTTGGAGGATTGAAGGAGAAGAACCGGATCTACATCTTCACCAAGCCGATTTACATTTCCCCCTCATTCACTTGAGGACCATTCGCTAGGGTTTCCATTGGGAAAACCTAGCCCCTTGTTGTACTCACATGTTGTTCTTGTGAAAGATTGTAGCCGTTCGGGAGCACCAAATCCAGTTGTGGGTTGTGCCCGGATTGTTGTTGTAAAGGCTCCGGACTCCGCCTTGAAGGTTTCCGATAGTTGAAGGTGAACCAAACCTTTGTGGTGCGGTTCATCGGAGAAGAAGGTGAAGCTTTGTGGCTGTTGAACCATTGTGTTGGCTCACACCTCTCCAACGAGACATACTCCCCTAAAAAGGAGGAACTCGAGAATACATCCGTTTCTCCGCGTGCTTTCACTTCGGTTACCTCTATCCTTGTTTACCGTCTTTACCTTGTGTATCTTGTTTAGTTGCTAGCTTGTCATATAGGTAAATTCACCGTAGTTGCATATCTAGATAATTTACCTTTCATGTCAAGCCTAAATTGAAAAAGAAATAAAATTGGAGTAGCACCTATTCACTCCGCCTCTAGGTGTCATACGATCCTTTCAATTGGTATCAGAGCCTCGGCTCTCTTGTTGGGCTTAACCGCCTAAGAGAAGTATGACTAATGGTGAGTTGCCCACAGAAGGACAAAGTACACCGGCATCCATGGCCGATCTCAAAACGATGGAAACATCATTGAGATCGACCATGGATACCCAATTTAGTGAGATACGTGACATGCTCGCCAAACTCGCTAGTACCAAGCCCCCTTCGGACACTCTCCCATTAATAGAGGACCCTTTTCATTCCAACACGAGTGATTCCGGGGATGGAACGAAGAAGAGGGAAGGGGTTGAAGAAACCGATACCGAACCTAAGAATTCCCCTTCATCCTTAACCAAGCCGGAAGGTGGGAAGCCCGAGTACCATGAGGTCTCTCCTCTTGGTGTCTACTCTCCTAACCCACCTATCCTTCATCCTCGCATAAATACCTTTGGTCCTTGATTACCCCCAAGAGCAGGGGATCACTATAGCACCTCTCAATGTGGAAGTAAGGTATCGATCCGCAGGAGCAAGATGGAAAGTTATCTATTCCCTACAACTAAAGTGTCACAAGTTTTAGTTGATTATACACTAAACAAGTTTAAGGAGCAAGGTGGTTGATTTGATGGATGGAAGTTTTAATGTAACCAAGCAAGAATGTAAAAGTGTCCCAATCCTCTTCAATGCAAGAGGACAAGACAAAGGTTTTCTCTTATAGGAACAATGGACATGGGTTCATGGGTTCACTTAATCCTCTCTCTCTCATCTATGGTGATTATCATGTTATAGATAAAGTACACATAATTGTCATGTTTTAATGGTAGCTTTTATAACGCTATATTTCCTAAAACACATAGTTGAAAGAAATACTCATTTGTGTTGCTAGTGTCACCCTCGTAAGGCTAGCGTGGTTGCTGTCACACCCACATCATACTTCTCCCTTTTTACCCCCAGATAAAGGATGTTGGACGGTACTGTGTCACTCAATACCTATGCCTTCTGTCACATTTGCCACCCAGTACCCACATACATCATACTTCATAATGGATAATATTCTAAACACTAGTGCAATGATTTATATTTCGTGTGTGTGACCACATCTCTCTCATCTATCTACACTTGGTGGTGTCAATCACCTCATGATAAAGATAAACAAGGCATTATGCATAAATCAAACCATCACATGCATCATAGAATATCTCCAAAGTATGACAAGTCATAAAAGATCCAACACAACAGTATCTCTCCTCGGCAGCTCATACGGTACTAATTAGTGAAGCTCAAAGAGAGGAGAGATACATAAGTTACCACCACAAACCCAAATCCAGGGGGTGGACTACTCCCCCTTCATCATGGAGACGGTGGAGAAGTCGTTGGAGAAGGTGGAGACCACCCCGGCAGCGCCCCGCCGGAGTTTTCCCCCTCCAATCTGCAGCTCCTGATCTCCGTTTCGGTGTTTCTGTGTTTGTGCGGCGCTCCTTCCAGAGAACGTCGGGGGACCATTTTTATAGGCGTTTTTAGGTCAAGACGATGTCGGTGGAGAAGAGATCGAAGGCAACGGAGCCACGAGGCCCAAATGGGTGGGTCCCACGCGGCTACAGTACCTGGCCGCGTGGGCCCCCCTCGTTTGGCCCTCGAGCCTCCGTTTGCTCGCTTCCTTCGCCCACAGGTCTTCTTCCTTCCAAATATTGACGCCCGTAAATTTCCAGGTGATTTCGTTGACGTTTGGGTCCCTGAAACATTAAAATAAGAAAACGGGGTTTTCTGCCTGTGCAGGGTTAGTTCCATAAAAATAGGAAATAAATGAATATTCCCAAAAATCATTATAAAACATTGATATAACCCTTATATGATGCAAATATGATTGGAATATAAGCAATTAAAGTGCAAAGTTCATGTTTGCATTTTACATGCATCAACATCCCCAAGCTTAATCCATGCTCGTCCTCGAGTATGAAGATGATAAAACTAACATGGACTTTGCAATTTAATACTAACAATGGATATCAAAGATGATTGCTACTGCTACATAGAGTCAAATGATTCATTCTTCAAAGGAGTAGCAATATGCAAAACAGTTTATGAAGTGATATCAAGTATTCAATGCAAGGATGTTCAATGATAGTTCACAAAGTGTAACATAACAGACAGTAGTATGGACATTCTTACTTTTGCATACATGTGGTCCATAGAGTGATGATGAAAATCTGAATATGTTTGGTGGACACTTTGGAAAGATGAATAAGTGAGTAGAGGTAAAGCATGCATAAGTTTCATCTAACCTCCAAACTCTTCTACGTAAGTTAATGATTGCAATGTGGTAATACTTGGTGTCAAGCTCTCATTCCCCTATCATAGCATCTTGAATGATTATAGTTTAATGTGAGAGCAAATATGAGTAGTGTGCTTGACAAAGTAAAAGTTGGGTGTCTCATGCCCCTTGAATACAAGTACCTATACCATGAGTTACTCAACTTGGGAAAAGCAAGTTCAAGTTATCTAGCATTGTAAGTAATAATAGTATCATCAAGAGCGTCAACTGGGGTACCTCTTGTCCCAGGATATGGAACAAGCCCATATCAAAATGACAAGACAAACAAACAAGATGAAAAACCTCAACACCCTTTTTATTTACCATTGGAATAGCTTTTTATTGTAAGGTGTGTCATAGATAATTCACCATAGCATGTAAGTAAATTTCCACCATGAATAATGCATGGCTTAGATTAGCGGCCCAGGCGTCTCTCTAACCATTTATACAAACTCATTCAAACTAAATCTTTCCCCCTTATTTCACCATGATAGGCATCCATAGACAAAAGCACATGATATCAACTAAATGGAGCATGTTGAAAGCTTTGCATGTGACAGCACATATGGGCTAACTCCCAACCTCGGACATTTATCAAGCCACTAGCATCATAATCTTAATCACAATGGGTCATGTTTTAATTATAGCAATGATAGTAAAAATGTGCATCAAGTTCGTGAGAGCTATATAACCAACTTTTCCCATGGCAATCAATAACATAATCATTTTCATTCAGAGGTATAGATAACACAAATATCATGATGAACATACTCGGAATAGCATAAGCTAATAGGTAGATATGGTGGACTCACTGGAATAACTTTGGTTGAAGGTGTTGGAAACAAGTTTTTACTTGTTGGAATGTTTGGGCTAGCAAAAGGGAGAAAGTTGACCATCTAGATGCATGCATGAGTGTCCATAGAACTAACTAATCCATGTTAAACAAAGTGAAATAACAATCAGCACCAAAACATGAATAAGTGATAGCTCTTGAAAAAGATTTACATATTATCATAAACAAGCTCATGAATCATGCAACTATATGTATCATTAAAAATCAACTCAAACATCCCTTTTCCCAATCTTATAAAAGCATCCAACATATTTCAACCCATATTTCCAGTAGCTTCTCCCATATATAAATGATAGTGTGGTGGTCTCTCAAACAAATCAAAAAAACAAAACAAAAGACGCTCCAAGTTTATGCGATAAAGTGTTTCGATCGAAAAACAGAAGTTGGACGTGTGCAAACCGAGAGTGTGTAGGTCCAGTGGGGTTGTCTTCACATCCCCAAGCTTATGGTCTTCACCATCCTTGGATAGCTCTTGGTGCATCTCCTCCAATCCCTGTGAAAAAACTTCAAAACACCGTTTCTCCCATTTCTTTTCTGTGGGGTGCATTAATAGTGATAAACAAATAGGTTTCTTGCTGCATATAATCCTTGAACAAAAATTCATATGAGATGTCCAGAAAGTGTATAATGTTGTATGCCTACTCATAAACTCAATTGGATCAAAAAGATTCAACTTAAAAGCTCAAAGCATGCATCAAACAAAATGGGACAGAATCTGTCCAGAAAAACAGCAGCAGCAAAACGTATTTTTCTACCCTACCAAACTTTCTCGAAAAATTCCGAAAAATTCATGCATACAGAGGATGAAAAGTTGCAACTACAGTTCAAATATGAGCTCATTCGGAGTTACAGAATAAGAATTAAAAATCATACCGTGCACTGACTCGTGCAGGAATAAAATCTCCGAACTCAATAAGTAACTTTTCAAGACCAAAATGGGTAAAACTTGTCACTTTATTAAAAACTCCAGAAACTAACTAGATACAAAATCTCTTGTTACAGCAAGAGGACACAAAGAAAAATCACACACAAAAATAACCGGGTTACCTCCCGCAAAGCGCTTTCTTTATAACCATATAGGTAGGCTTCTTACTTGTTGTTTATTGAAGATGAAGCTCATGAGCGAGCTTAAACTTTGATGTTCCCCTCTTTCTTGGGAAGTGTTCCATGCATAATACCAGGGTCCCATGTTGCTCTCAAACCGATCAAAATAATAGTCAAGTTGAAACCTGGTTGAGAGAAAAATAGAACACAAAAGTAATAACAACGAAGTCTAACTTTCTTTCTATGCATTGACATTTTGTATATGAATGAAGTTTTCCAATGCATATTAACAAAAGTTACTTGCAGCCCATAATTATTAGTAGCATAAAGAGGGTTCTCATTGTAGGGATACGGGTAGGCTACGCTAGCGCAAAATCAAAATTTTCTAACGCATCAACCAAGGAACTGCTGCAGTTATAGATCACGGGATTACCACTAGACGCGCTGTGCCATGCCGAAGTCGGTGAAGCGAGTCGGGGCAGGGTAGACGTACAATCCTCTCCGATCCAGTCGCTCCCACGAACAGCTCCTCTCGGCGGCTCGTCCAAGTGCTCCAAGTGTAGCACCTCTATCGGTATCCACACGTACGGCGTGGAGGCACCGCTCGCCGGACTGCTAGGTCCGCGCGGCGGCAGGGCGTGGGAGACGGTGGCTGGGTGGATTTGGTGCGGAAATGGGCAACCCTAAAACGTCCAGCCTCCTCTCCTTATATAGACCTCCCCATATTGGGCTGCCTCAACTGAAGCCCATCCTGGAGTCTATTTCAGCCCAACTCGGATCCAATCCGAATTATGCCTGCACAACCTTAAGTGTGTGACCCTATAGGTTCATGCACGTTTAGTCATGGCACGAGTACACTACTCGTCCAATAGTTGGTAGCGGCTTCTAGCAAAACGTGCCAACTCCCAAACACGCATAAAGATCGTATCGGACGAACCATCACAATGTTTATGCCATTCCCTTTGCCTCACGATATTAGGTCAAGCTCCAGCTGACCTCTTTCTCGATCCTGTGATTCGGAATCCCAACTAGGTTAACCATTAACCTTATGTAGCACGGCCATGCATTTCTGGATCCATCACTCGAGGGGCCCAGAGAAATATCTCTCTCAAGTAGAGAGGGGCAAATCCCATCTTGACTGACTATGCCTTGCAGCATGTTTCATGACAAACCCGTAAGCTACCTTTATGGCTACCCTTTCACGGTGTAGCGTTGGATAGCCCCAAAGTAGTTAATTCACATCTCAAGTACATACGACAATCTCAGGTCTAGGGACAAAGCAAACACATCGTGTAGAGAGAGAGCTATGAACGTTTGCTTCATTGTCTCAAGGTGGGTCAGCCCAACTCTATGTTCACAACATAAGTCCACATTATTAGTTTGACATCTCCATGTCTATGACTTGTGAAACATAGTCATCTACTAATACATGTGCTAGTCTAATATTCAAGTGTGTCCTCACATGAACTCCGACTAGGGACATATTTAGAATAACCATACAAGTAATGAGTTTCACAGACAAGTCCTCAACTCGCCAATCAATACAAGACATTATTCAAGGCACATTATAAATCATGGATACATTGAAATATCATCATCTCTATGATTGCCTCTTGGGCATATTTCCTACAGTCTCCCACTTGCACTAGAGTCAATCTAGAAGATATCTAATACCCATAGCTCTTGTGTGCTTATCATGATTCTTCTGTGAGAGAGGCTTTGTCAACGGATCAGCCACATTCAGATCCGTATGTATTTTGCATAAGTTTATTTCGCCTCGTTCGATGTACTGCCGAATGAGATGAAACCGCCGCATAAAGTGTTTGGTCTTCTGGTGATTCCTTGGCTCCTTTGCTATCGCAATGGTTCCACTGTTGTCACAGTAGAGATCCACTGGACTGGACGCACTAGGGACAACACCAAGATCAGTAAGGAACATTTTCATCCAAACACTTTCCATGCTAGCTTCTGCCGCAGCATAATACTCGGCCTCCATTGTAGAATGAGCAACTGTGTCCTGCTTGGAACTCTTCCAGCTAACCGCCCCACCGTTCAACGTGAACACATAGCCCGATTGCGACTTGGAATCATCCACATCAGTTTGGAAACTAGCATCGGTGTAACCATTTACAACGAGCTCCTCCTCACCTCCGTAAACTAGGAACATATCCTTAGTCCTTTTCAAGTACTTAAGGATATTCTTTACCGCTGTCCAGTGACTCTCACCGGGATCAGCTTGGTACCTGCTCGTAACACTTAGAGCATAAGAAACATCTGGGCGAGTACAAATCATAGCATACATGATAGATCCAATTGCCGAAGCGTATTTGATCTTTTTCATGCGCTCTCGCTCATCAGTAGTCGAAGGACACTGAGTCTTGCTAGGTTTATACCATGTGACATAGGCAAGAACCCTTTCTTAGCCTCTTCCATGCCGAACCGTTCTAGCACCTTGTCAAGGTATGTACTCTGGCTTAATCCAATTAGCCTCTTCGATCTATCTCTATAGATCTTAATTCCCAGAATGTATGCTGCTTCTCCTAAGTCCTTCATTGAAAAACTATTCTTCAACGAAGTCTTTACGGATTCAAGCATAGGAATGTCATTTCCAATCAGTAGTATGTCATCCACATACAAGATTAGAAACACGAGCGAGCTCCCACTAACTTTCTTGTAAACACAAGACTCTGATTCGATTTTGGTGAAGCCAAATCCTTGGACTACTTCATCAAAACGAATATTCCAACTCCGAGATGCTTGCTTCAGTCCATAAATGGACTTCCGAAGTTTGCAAACCTTTCCAGCATTTTTAGGATCGACAAAACCCTCGGGCTGCATCATATACACGTCCTCGGCAAGGTTTCCATTCAGGAAAGCCGTCTTGACATCCATTTGCCATATCTCATAGTCAAAATATGCAGCAATAGCTAGAATTATCCGAATAGATTTAAGCATCACTACGGGCGAGAAGTCTCCTCGTAGTCAACTCCTTGAACTTGTCGAAAACCTTTTGCGACAAGTCGAGCTTTATAGATGTGAACATTTCCATCCATATCAATCTTCTTTTATAGATCCATTTGCACTCGATGGTCCTATGACCATCAGGCAGGTCAACCAAGTTCCAAACTTGATTTTCATCCATGGAATCTATTTCGGATCTCATGGCACTTTGCCATTTCTCAGAGTCTGGGTCCATCATTGCTTCCGCATAGGTCGAAGGTTCATCATTGTCCAACAATAATATTTCACGCGTATCATTGTCTAACAATAATATTTCCCGCGCGTTGCGAATCCTTTCTGACCTTCGTAGTGCCGGTGTTTCTTTTGCCACGGGTTCCTCAACTCGTGCTGCCATGATGGCATCATTCGTTGAGTCCTCCCCGGTGGGCTCAACTTGAACCTCATCAAGCTGCACCGTTCTTCCACTTGCTCCCTTAGAGAGAAACTCTTTCTCAAGGAAAACACCGCTTCGAGCGACAAACACTTTGCCCTCTTCTCGGTTGTAGAAGTAATATCCAATCGTGTCCTTTGGATATCCCACGAAAATGCATTTATCCGACTTAGGTGTGAGCTTGTCCGACTGAAGTCGCTTGACAAAGGCGTCACAACCCCAAATCTTTAGCCATGACAAGTTGGGACTCTTCCCATACCACATCTCATATGGTGTCTTAGCTACGGATTTAGATGGTGCCCTGTTTAGTGTAAGAGCTGCTGATTCTAGAGCGAAACCCCAAAACGATAATGGTAGATCTGACTGGCTCATCATTGATCGAACCATGTCCAACAAAGTCCGATTACGTCGTTCGGAAACCCCGTTTCTTTGAGGCGTTCCGGGCGGCGTAAGTTGAGGAACAATTCCGCAACTCTTCAGATGATTGCTAAATTCGTGACTCAAATATTCTCCTCCACGATCTGATCGTAGAGCCTTAATTTTCTTGCCACGTTGATTCTCTACTTCATTCTGGAACTCTTTGAACTTTTCAAAAGTTTCAGACTTATGCCTCATTAGGTAGACATATCCATATCTACTAAAGTCATCAGTGAAAGTTATGAAGTAGTGAAAACCACCTCTAGCGGTCGTGCTCATTGGTCCACATACATCAGTATGTATTAGTTCCAGTAAGTCCGTCGCCCTTTCAGGAGAACCATTGAAAGGCGACTTGGTCATCTTCCCAAGCAAACAAGCTTCGCATGTCTCGTATGATTCAAAATCAAACGAAGTTAGAAGTCCATCAGAATGGAGTTTCTTCATGCGCTTTTCACTTATATGACCCAAACGACAATGCCAAACATAGGTGGGATTCAAATCATTAGGCCGAAGCCTTTTAGCACTTATGTTATAAACTTGCTCATCATCATGAACATCATCAGGATTCAAAATAAACAACCCATTCACAATGGAAGCAAAAGCCACAAACATATCATTCTTAGAGATAGAACAACCATTGTTTTTACTCGCAAATGAATAACCATCTCGCATCAAACATGAAGGAGAAATAATGTTTCGACTTAAAGCTGGAACATAATAACAATTATTCAATTCCATAATAAATCCTGAAGGGAGGTGCAGTTGCATGACGCCAACGGACAACGCAGCAACCTTTGCATTATTTCCGACGCGAAGATCAACTTCTCCTTGTCTCACGCTTCTACTCCTTACTAGCCCCTGCATCGATTTGCAAATGTGAGCAACCGATCCGGTATCAAATACCCAAGAGTTAATAATGGAGTCAGCGAGAAAAATGTCTATAACATTAACCACAAGCGTACCTGAGCCAGAAGTCTTACTCCACTCTTCTTCAAAGAAGCAAGGTACTTGCTGCAGTTTCTCTTCCAGTGTCCAGACTCATGGCAGTAGTAACATTCTGTGTCAGGTTTAGGTCCATCTTTAGGCTTGGCTTTGGCTTGGAGATCAATCTTTAGCTTAGCTTTTCCTTAGCCTTTCCATGCTTCTTGAAGCTAGGCTTATTCTGCACAGCCAACACTTGGCCATGCCCTGCACACTTCTTAATGTCACACTCAGCCGTCTTGAGCATCCACAAAGTTCATTAAGGTCCTTTCCACCCATGCATATGGTAGTTCGAAATGAAATTCCCATAGCTGGCTGGAAGCGACGCTAAAATGAAATCAGTGGCCAACTCTCGGCCCAATGGAAAACCAAGTTTGTCCAAAGTCTGCGCGTAACCAAGCATCTTGATCACGTGCGGGCCTACTGCTGCCCTCAGCTAGCTTGCATCACCAAAGGCCTTAGCGATTGAACCTTTCAGTCCTGGCCTGGGTCTGGAACATGTCCTTAGCGCAACGATCATATCGTACGCTTCCTGACCATCAAACTGCTTTTGAAGGTCGGGTTCCATGCAAGCAAGCATAAGGCAGCTAACCTCAAGAGACTCATCACATGCTCTCTTGTAGGCAGCTCTAATGGCAGCAGTGTCGGTGTCAAGAGGTTCATCTGGGATTGGGGTATCCAGAACACTTTCCTTCTTATCAGCCCTGAGAACAATTCTCAGATTCCGGATCCAATCCGAATAGTTTGTTCCAGTTAACTTTTCTTTCTCAAGGATGGAACGCAAAGCAAAAGGGGTGGGTTGGTTACGTGCCATTGATCTACAACAGAAAAACATGCAAAATACTAAGACAAAATATCCATGACAGAGTAAAAGACATTAAACAATTTAACATGGTCTACTCCCACTAAAACCAACATCCCTCTTTGGTACTTAGTGATTCAAGATCCGCAACGAACAAGTCAACTAGTGATGTATGCATCACTGCTAGAAGACAAGGTAGATCGGTAAGCAACACTTTGCTAATCATATCACATATGACTCTTGTTGTTGGGTGACATCTCTATGTCAAAACGCCAACCTTTATGCCCCAAGGCGCTTAACCGTTAAGATTACCTTGATAAGTGAACCAACCCTTTATGCGCGTAAGCTACCGGCAAATGGCACACTGCGGCAACAGAAAATACCATCTAACCGATACAAACCCATCTAGCCAACGAAAACTGAGGTGCTGCGGCAACAGACTCACCATCAATTGTAGAAGACATGGGATGGTGCAAGGTTTAGTTGGGGAGGCATTTTAACTTAACATTTGTGAGGGATCGTTCTACTTCCACGAATCTAACATGCATAGGAGTAAAACAACAGGAATAGCAATCACATAGTTGTGACACAGTATGGCCCGTTTCTCATGGTGATCTCCATCTCCATAGAACCTGTCCACCATGATGATCTCCATCTCCATGGTCCATGTGCGCCATCCTCCGAGATGAGTCCTCCAAGAACTACTACAAGCTATTGCCTAACAGCTAGTAATGTAAATTACATGGAGTGTAATCATCACAAGTCGGCACGCAGGCCGTTAATACAATAAGTGACAACACATTTGGCTCCTGCCGTGTTGACGTACTCACGACACGCAGGTCATGAAAATATTACACACATGCATCACATACACATGGGCCATACTGGTCACAAAACACAAATCTGCAAAAACGAGTTAGACGTTCTAACGCCGAAACTTGCAACCCCTAAAACTTCTTTTAGAAACGAATTTGCCAAATCTAAATTTGACCCTCTTCAATTGATCCTGGTTCTACAACTTTTATTCAGACTTTTCTCGATCCGAGGTCGTCTGCAAAAGTTACAGCCGTATTACCGGAAACTGTTCGTTTTGGCAGATTACCTGTTACCGGCGATAGATCCGATCTATCACCCCGCGCATCTCATGCACCATGAATATGATCTAAATTCCGATTCGACCAATCCAATTGATCTTCGCGTGCTGCTGTTGGATTTACGTGTCACAGTCTACCCCGATGGCGGAAACCGACCGGTAGGGGTAAGTCGTTCGACGACCTCTTGCAACACGATCACGGAAATCAGATCACAGATCAAGACATTTACAACGACTGCCGATCACATCGGCCTTACCCCATCTACATATCACATATGCAAATGATCCGAACCTATAACGAGGCAGCATCGGCTCTGATACCACTGTAGGGTCGGGTAGGCTACGCTAGCGCAAATCAAAATTTTCTACCGCATCATCCAAGGAACTGCTGCAGTTATAGATCACGGGATTACCACTAGACGCGCTGTGCCGTGCCGAAGTCGGTGAAGCGAGTCGGGGCAGGGTAGACGTACAATCCTCTCCGATCCAGTCGCTCCCACGAACAGCTCCCATGAACAGCTCCTCTCGGCGGCTCGTCCAAGTGCTCCAAGTGCAGCACCTCTATCGGTATCCACACGTACGGCGTGGAGGCACCGCTCGCCGGACTGCTAGGTCCGCGCGGCGGCAAGGGCGTGGGGAGACGGTGGCTGGGTGGATTTGGTGCGGAAATGGGCAACCCTAAAACGTCCAGCCTCCTCTCCTTATATAGACCTCCCCATATTGGGCTGCCTCAGCTGAAGCCCATCCTGGAGTCTATTTCAGCCCAACTCGGATCCAATCCGAATTATGCCTGCACAACCTTAAGTGTGTGACCCTATAGGTTCATGCATGTTTAGTCATGGCACGAGTACACTTACTCGTCCAATAGTTGGTAGCGGCTTCTAGCAAAACGTGCCAACTCCCAAACACGCATAAAGATCGTATCGGATGAACCATCACAATGTTTATGCCATTCCCTTTGCCTCACGATATTAGGTCAAGCTTCTAGCTTACCACTCTTTCTCGATCCTGTGATTCGGAATCCCAAACTAGGTTAACCATTAACCTTATGTAGCACGGCCATGCATTTCTGGATCCGATCACTCGAGGGGCCCAGAGAAATATCTCTCTCAAGTAGAGAGGGCACTAGTACAGAACGACACATCGGATACCCCTCTATGGAAACGGCAGGTGTTAGGCGACAGAGAATCGCGATTTTAGCGTTGCGGACGAGGCCTGGCATAGGCTGGTCCGTCAACATTGGTTACGGAGAATTTTATATCTCCGTTACCAAAAGTATTGGCAACGGTCATAAATTTGTCTCCGTTTCCAATATGTATCTCTATGGCTACGGTTGTTTATGTATATCCATTTGCGATGTGCTTGGGAAATTCCAGTTGCAATCTGGAAGCGCGCCTGTTCAATGCGGCTTAATTCACGAGGGATTGGAACCGCCTGATCGACGCTAATAAAATCTGACTGGAACCGCGCGAAGCCAGGCAGGTCCCGCATTCTCCGCTTCGTTCTCTCCCACATTATCTACCACACTAGCACAACCGCCATGGCGGAACCCTGGTGGCAGAACGAGGAAGTCCCGAGCGACGACGCGAGCGCGGAAGACCGCGGTGAAGTTCCATGGTGGGATCAAGACGGGCCGCCGGACTCGGACCCCGACG
This sequence comes from Poa pratensis, assembly GCA_947311845.1. Classification (NCBI taxonomy): domain Eukaryota; kingdom Viridiplantae; phylum Streptophyta; class Magnoliopsida; order Poales; family Poaceae; genus Poa; species Poa pratensis. The sequence goes on along the minus strand of CAMZMU010000061.1, from coordinate 40,718,834 downwards.
ACTCGGACCCGCCATCTTCACGCTCTGTAGAAGACGACTCCGACGACTCGGACCCGCCGTCTTCACGCGAAGGAGAAGACGACTCCGAAGAGGACGAATCGCCGGAGGAAGAGGAGCCGGAGGACCCGCCGGAGCCGTATTATTCTAGCCAGGAAGAATACGACACCGACGACGAGGAGGCGTCGGAGGAGGCGCCGGAGGAGGAGGCATCGGAGGAGGCGCCGGAGGAGGAGGCGCCTGAGGAAAAGGCAACCGGCAAGAAGCGACGCCGCGCCGCGGATGACAATGGCGCGGAGGCAGGGCGTAAGCAGAACAAGTAGAGTAGATAGTTAGTTCAATTACTCTATCGATCCTTTGTAAGTAGGCCCAGTGTGTCAGTGAAGAAATTAGAGGAAACGGTTGATTATCGCCTCCGTTTGCGATGTTATTATATGCTATAAATGTGCCACTGTGGCAACCCTAACGCTCTCGCTCTCACTCTCACTCTCACTCTCACTCCACAGTCATAGTGTGGCGGCGGCTCCAGACCTAACCCTTATCTCGCAGATCTGAGCGGCGCGTCCGGCCGGCATCGCCGCCGTGCATCTTCCCCAGCGGCGCGTCGGCGCATCTTCCCCCAGCGGCACGTCGTGAGCCGCCGCGCATCCCCCCAGCGGCGCGTCGTGAGCCGCCGCGCATCCCCCCCAGCGGCTCGTCGATGAGCCGCCGCGCATCTTCCTGAGTATGTCGCCGACGCGGATCTACTGGTCTATTGCCGTGCATCTTCCCCGGGTATGTACCCGACTAGATCTTACATTTTGTTTAAAGTAGCACAGAAAACTTGTCTAGTATTTGAAGTCTAGTATTGTGTTCTGTCTAGTGCCGATGATGAATACACCCCTCGACACTAGATCTTACATTTTATTTAAAGTGGCATCTACCGATCTAGTATTGTAGTACTGTCTAGTATTGTAGTATTGTGTTCTGTCTAGTATTGTAGTACTGCCGATGATGAATACACCCCTCAACACTAGATCTTACTTTTTTTTTAAAGTAGCATATAAAACTTGTCTAGTATTTGAAGTCTAGTATTGTGTTGTGTTTGTTTTTAGTACTGCCGATGATGAATACATTACCTTCAACTTGTCTAGTATTTGAAGTCTAGTATTGTGTTGTGTTTGTTTTTAGTATTTGAAGTCTAATAGATTAATTTCAACCCTTTGTCAATGTGCTAATCCTCGTTATGGTTTTGTGTATAGCTAGTGTATGAAGTAATAGTATATTTCGGCGACAATGCATAAAAATGGTGAGGCAATTGAAGGTAACATCACCTTCAAATTCTGCCTCCAACTCGTTTCCATCGGACAGCAAGCACACGGACATAGGCGCTTAAGGTGTAAACTGTTTTCATCTTAAATTGTATTTATGTCATGTAGCATCATATTTGGCTCTTTTCTAACTAGACATCCATGTATTTTATATGCAGAAGCGCCATGCAGATCCAAACAAGCTTTAAAAGAGCTAAATACAAAGTGGGATCATATCCGTGAACCGTCGCTGTTGTGACGTTTCGCTGCACTGTTCAAAACACTTTTTTAATTAAGAGTGTCTTGGACAGTGTGGCCGAAATGTCACAGCGGTGACGTTATTATATTTCGGCGACACCGTCCAAGATGGAGCAAGCCTCGCTACGAAGAATTTGGCAAGATTAATTTGCTAAGGAGGCTTGCGAGCTCGGTGTGGTTTCTTGTCTTTAGTTTCTCCATCTATTTTGTGTATGTGTGTAGCAATTTGGTTGCAGATGTGATTTGGAGAAGCATGAAACCGCTACTCGAGTCTTTTGCTAGGTCGAATTCCGTTTTCGGCGCTTTGGAACTGAGGAAGAAGGTGGAGCTGGAGAAGAGTGGAGTGTCATAAAAGTTAAGTTTAGGGAGGCATGAGAATGATAGGATTAGCGAGGCATGTGTAACTCATCTTTTGATGCTATGTAATGATGACAATTCTTATATACGTTATGAATGGATTTGGTAGCAACTTTGTGCTTCTGCTGTGAGATTTTGAATGTAATTTGGCAACCGAATTGCTCCTGTAGGCTTCTGAAAGAACCTCAATGCAAACGAGTAAAATAGAATCTCCGTTACTGATGCACCGATACATCGGAAACGGAGATGGGTCTGCAACCGTAGCCAACTTATGCCTCATCGGTGACGTTTTTTGCCTCCGTTACCGATGAAGGCCTTCACATCAGTGACAGGGTCGTGGACACGGACCCTTTCTCCGTTGCCGAAGGGGTTTTTGGCCCGTTTCCGATGTGTCGTTCTGTACTAGTGGGGGCAAATCCCATCTTGACTGACTATGCCTTGCAGCATGTTTCATGACAAACCCGTAAGCTACCTTTATGGCTACCCTTTCACGGTGTAGCGTTGGATAGCCCCAAAGTAAGTTAATTCACATCTCAAGTATATACGACAATCTCAGGTCTAGGGACAAAGCAAACACATCGTGTAGAGAGAGAGCTATGAACGTTTGCTTCATTGTCTCAAGGTGGGTCAGCCCAACTCTATGTTCACAACATAAGTCCACATTATTAGTTTGACATCTCCATGTCTATGACTTGTGAAACATAGTCATCTACTAATACATGTTCTAGTCTAATATTCAAGTGTGTCCTCACATGAACTCCGACTAGGGACATATTTAGAATAACCATACAAGTAATGAGTTTCACAGACAAGTCCTCAACTCGCCAATCAATACAAGACATTATTCAAGGAACATTATAAATCATGGATACATTGAAATATCATCATCTCTATGATTGCCTCTTGGGCATATTTCCTACACTCATAACCTCCTCTCTCATAATAGTTGCAAGTAGTAGAAGTGTATTTAATCACGTAACCAATAGAATCTTCCAACTTAGATAATTTGGGAACATAAAGAGAGTCATTAAATTTATTTTGGAATTTATTAGCATGGTTCCCTCTTTCAAAATAGTTGTTAAGATCAATATCAAGTTTAATATCATGGTTGCAACAAATATTTGGAACTAAAGATAATTGCAAACCACATAAGTATTTCTCAACATAAGCAAATTTCTCCTCTATGGTGTAGTTAGGAGAATTCAAGAACATAGCAGGACTCTTATTAGTAAGAGTATTTTCACAAACAGCAGGTATATCATTTTATCCTCACATAAAGTAGTAACAAGTTCTAAACATGGAGGATTATCAATAAGCATAGGACCATCATCTAAAGCATTATCATATAACATATTTAAGCAACACTCCTCATTATTATCAATAAGTTTACCAACAAAAGGTTTTTGAGTTTGAGTGTTAGTATCATATGTTGATGGTGAAGTTGGGGGATCCAACTCTTCATTCTCCAGTTGTTCTTTTTCAGCATCTTCTTGAGATTGCATGGGCATCCCCAAGCTTAGGTTGCTGTCCTCTTCTTCCAAGATCATGTTATTCGAGATCATTTTATTCGAGATCATGTTGCTCGTGGTGATATTGAGCTTGGCTATATTCCAACCAAAGATCAACTTGCTTATATTTTCACGAAGCCTCTTGATGAAGCAAGATTCACTTATTTGAGGCATGAGCTAAATATCGTGGATTCAAGGAGCGTGGCTTGACTATCTTGCATACACACCTATTTCTTGACTATCTATTTGGTTTAGGTGTAGGCATGGACATAGGGGGAGTGCGGTCCTAATACATTGGACTATCCCTCCCCCATTATGCCGATAGTAAGAATTAATTTGCATCTCTATACTCGTTTGTTGAATTGTGAGCTTAAAATGACGAGATGTGGCCGTGAACCCAAGATACATCTTCGTGGTGTCACACCACACACTCATACATGGTGGCCTAGGCCACCGCCCTCTTCTTGGGAAGAGTTGGTTTTATTTGGCTTTTATTGCCTTTCTAGTGTTCCTATGGAAAACATGCTCAATTTGGTTTTATGTGTGTTTGCTTCTTGCAAATTGAGTGTGAAGTACCATTTTCAGTTTGAGTTCCTCGATCCTAAGCCTATCTTATCCCATAAAACAAATTCTATCTTGCACAAGTTCTTCTATCCACATTAAATTTTGGAGTTTTTGGAGGAGGCCCCGGTAGTACTGCCCGGTGGAAGCCGGTAGTACCGAGCTCTGAATCTAAGCAGTGTCAAAACTGCTCGAAAAAATTCAGGCCCCGGTATTCCTCATTCTTCCCCAACCCGCATGAACTCCACCCTGCTGCCCCTACGTGCTCCTCTCCGGCCGCCGCCTAGGTCGCCGGAATCCGTGCCTCTCCGGCCAGATCCGCTCCGTGGGAGCGCCCCCTTGTCGATCTCCTCCATGGCCTCCGGTATTTCCTATTTTCTTGCACTCCTTGGTTCTCTTTATTGAAACCTAGATGCATTTGAGACATGTCACCTGTAGCTCCGTTTTCTATGGTTAAAATGGGTAGGAAGATCCCTTTGGCTAGTGAGTTGCCTGGTACTAGTTAATTTGTGTCGATTTGTGGTTGAATCTTTCGATATTGTGGCGCTTCTCGTTTGAATCGGGTCACCCGGTACTACCGGAAGCAGCCCGGTACTACCGCCCTAACAAAATCAATTTGAATCAACTCAAATTTACACCTATTAACTAGTCTATTTCTCACTTTCTTGAACTTGTGCACTTATCTTTTCCCTCCATGCCTATCCTTGCTATTCACAGGTAGCCGTCGTGGTAAGAAGCAAAAGCTCATGGAGGAAGATCTTGAAGATGAAATAGAGGAAGTGTTGCCCGCAAAGACCACTGCCCGGTCCCGTGCAAAGAAGCCCTCTGCTCGCACTACTGCTCCCCCCAAGAAGCAAGCTCGCAAACCACTTCACCTTTGGAAGAATGATGACTATCAAAAACTCCGTGAAGAAAATCCCTATGACACGGATAGGTCTCATCTTGTGCGTCACCCTCACTTCTACACCAATGATCAAGAGACTATCTACAAGGAGATCTATGTGCACAAGAAGTACAAAGTGGTCACACAACACACTATTGACATTCCCTATATGAAAGAAGCAAGGCACAAGGGATACTTTGATGAAACACTTGCAATGTGTGAAGAGTTTGGGCTCCATGACATCATGAAGATCAACCAATCATACATTGAGTACTACATTGTCCAATTCTTTGCCACCATGTATTTTGAGGATGATGATGCAAGGACCATCAAGTGGATGACCAAGGACACTTTGCTTTCGCTACCATGAAGGATTTTGGAGCTGTGTTAGGCTATGAAGACAATGGGGAGCTCTCATCAAGTGGATGGAGGTGTCATGAAGGAAACCAGTCTAGCTCCAAGGACGTGCTTGAACCGATCACGATGGAATATGGAACTTGTGGCCAAACTGCTCATCTTGTGTGCCCCTTTGAGATCTTGCACCGCATTTATCGAGAGACTATTGCACCTCGTGTGGGAAATTGGGATCAAGTTCATGGGTTTGTGTTTGACCTCCTCAAGCTCTCCAAGGAAAACCAAGGCACCGGACAAAGGCTCGATGTTATGAACTTTATGTGGAACGAGCTTTGGTCCACCGTCATCGATATGAGGGCTCCTATCTATGGGCCATATATCATGAAGCTCATTCGTCGCAAGTGGTCACTAGAGAAGAATGGGGAAGACATTATGAAAGATGGCAGCCCAATTGTGGCTCATGAAGTCAAGCAACTTCGGATCAAGCCCCATGACCCTCCCAAGAAGAAAGCATTGGATGCTGCAGCTGCTGCTGAGGCTGCTAGAGCTAGTGGGGTTGCACCACCCCTTGAGGAACCCACATGGTTCAAGAAATGGCAGATTAAGCTCAAAAGGGCCTTTTGTCTCAAGTTAGATCTTCAAGACCGCATGTATGAAGCCCATTTGTATCACAAGAAAGCTGCAGAACGACAAAAGTCTATGATGGTGAAGATGGGCATGACTGTGTCTCCAGGCTCCGAGGGCAAGATCACTCCAAAAGAAGAATGGATCTCCAAGCATGGCTAATGGACTGATGATGATGCCTCCTCTCCGCAGCCCGAGGGCCCTACTCACGACGGTGGTGGAGATTGAATCTCCTAGGGACGTTTAGCATCGCGCTTCTCCCTTTTTGGCATTTCGATGACAAAGGGGGAGAATGTGTTCTATTTAGGACCCTGTCTTGGGACTTGCATGGGAGAAAACACAAGCTTGCACCTTTCGTTGATCTTTTATGCTTGTGTTTTATCTTTATTTGGATATTTGCTTTGAACTCCTCTAGGCATGGTGTAAGACATGCCAAAACTTTGTGATGTTGTAATAAGACCTATCTAGTATTGTTACTTCTTATTTGTCTTATTCTTTGAAAGTTGTTATATGTGTATATCTATATGAACTTGCTTGGTTTGTAAAATATAGGGGGAGCTCCGCCCATTTGAATGTTGTGTTTTACATTCAAAAGCAAACTCCAAATAAACACACATTTGGGAGAGAGCCCGCCCATCTTTTGCAAATCATTGTTGCTTCTAAGTGTGTTGTCATCAAACACCAAAAAGGGGAGATTGAAAGAGCATATCCTTTCCCCAAGGTGTTTTGATGTTTGTTGACAACACAATTAGATGTCTAATGTTTGTGCTAAACGTGTGCAGGAATATATCTTTTATAGTTGCACAGGTTTTGTTTCAAAAAGGAAGAAGTGCTGGCTTTACTGCTTCAGCCGGTACTACCGGGCCCGTCCCGGTACTACCGGGTGAACCCAGTTTTTGCCGTGCGAAACTACCGCGGGCAGTACCGGGGCTAGTACCACATCTCCAAGAGGCGTACTGATGTCGCCGATTTTCATCCCGATACTAGCGCGGTAGTGGCGCGGTACTACCGCGAAGAGAGCACTACCGGACCACCTTGCGGTCCGGTACTACTGATGCAAGTCAGCGCAGGGAGACCACGAGTGACAAGCGAGTCAACACCGCTCGGTACTACCGGGTCAACCGCGGTACTACCGCTGCGGGCAAATTTCGTCTCCAACGGGCAAAAAACAGGGAGGGGTATTTATTCCCCTCCACCTACCTCCAGCTCCTTAGCTTGCCCAACATTGAATACCACCATTATTGCAAGCTCAAGATTCACTTGATCTCCCAATCCCTCCACCCAAACTCGTTGATCTTTGGAGGATTGAAGGAGAACGCCCGGATCTATATCTTCACCAAGACGATTTACATTTCCCCCTCATTCACTTGAGGGACCATTCGCTAGGGTTTCCATTGGGAAAACCTAGCCCCTTGTTGTACTCACATGTTGTTCTTGTGACAGATTGTAGCCGTTCAGGAGCCCCCAATCCAGTTGTGGGTTGTGCCCCGGATTGTTGTTGTAAAGGCTCCGGACTCGGCCTTGAAGGTTTCCGATAGTTGAAGGTGAACCAAACCTTTGTGGTGCGGTTCATCGGAGAAGAAGGTGAAGCCTTTGTGGCTGTTGAACCATTGTGTTGGCTCACACCTCTCCAACGAGACGTACTCCCCTAAAAAAGGAGGAACTCGGAATACATCCGTGTCTCCGCGTGCTTTCACTTCGTTTACCTCTATCCTTGTTTACCGTCTTTACCTTGTGTATCTTGTTTAGTTGCTAGCTTGTCATATAGTTAAATTCACCGTAGTTGCATATCTAGAGAATTTACCTTTCATGTCAAGCCTAAATTAAAAAAGAACTAAAATTGGAGTAGCACCTATTCACCCCCCTCTAGGTGTCATACGATCCTTTCATCGACGACTATGGCACCGGCGACCTCCCGCGACCCGCCCTGCCTGCAAGGTGTTCGGCGGAATTACTGGTACGCCTGTTTTTCGACAGAATTGATGGTATGCCGGCGATCGGGCCATTGATCGATCTCCTTTGCATTGCAGATGGATAGCGACGACGAGTTGATGGCCGCGATGCTGTTGGAAGAAGAAGAAGCCATCGCCGAGGAGGAAGATGAGAATGTAGCGATCCTCACATGTCTTCTACAACTTCAAGCTGACGAGGACGCTGCTGCCGCACCAACTTCATAGATTGCATGCATTGGAGCTGGAAGAACTGTCCAATTGGTTGGCAAGGATCGTACAAAGGAGGCCACAAAGGATATTGCAGTGTGGTACTTGAAGCTGTGGCCGATCATGAACTATGGATTTGGCACACATTCTTCGGCATGGCAAGATCACACAATGACATCAATGTGTTGCAGCACTCTCCTGTGTTCGCGAAGCTCGTTGAAGGCCATGTTCCACCTGTCAACTATGAGATCAATGGCCACCAGTACAACAAAGGGTACTACCTAGCCGATGGCATCTATCCAAGGTGGGCAACGTTTGTGAAGAGCATCCCCAACCCTCGCGGCAACAAAGCTTGTCATTTTGTCGGTGAACAAGAGAGTGACCGGAAGGATGTCGAGCGGACTTTTGGAGTGCTGCAGCAACGGTTTGCTATCGTTCGGTACCCTGCTCTGACATGGTCGAATGAACAGATGTGGGAGGTGATGAATGTGTGTGTGATCCTGCATAACATGATCATCGAGAGTGAGCGCGATAATCCGGTGCATGATCATATGCCATATGACTTTCAGGGTCCTCTCGCAGAGGTTGATCACGACGTGCCGGCAGATTTTCTCTCAATGCATTTGGAGATTCGTGATGAAAATACTCATCATGCACTCCAAACTGATCTAGTGGACCATTTGTGGGCGCGACGGGGCATGGCAGCGGCAAACCCGGAAGAGTAACATGTTTGCGATGTAATTTTGTTTTTAGCTAATGTGGAACTTTATTTTATGTGTTTGAACTATAAAACATTTATGTATGCTTGATTTTTACTTGTCAAAATATTTGAATTTAGCTAAAAAAAACCAATCTGGGAGGCCAGTTTGGGCGTCGCGAGTGGGGAGCGACGGCGCCCAAAGCCAGCGACTACTCCGGACGGTGCCCAAACGGCCTGTCCGGAAGGCGTTTGGGCGGCCATTTGGGGCGTGCGACTGGAGATGGCTCTTATTGATGCAAATTCTGAAATGGACAATACCATTGTGTCTGAAAAGTGAAAACAAATGAGAGCCATCCTCTGTTCTGTCCAGGGCGAATGCTATTGATGGCTGGATTGCTGACACACATGGCATGAAGGAAGGAAATATATGCTTGGCTTCACTTCTAACCTCTAATCGGCACAATCCGCCTGACGCAGAGATCTGCCGCCCGAAAGGGAGGTGAGGTGACGCCTATAGCCAAGTTTCCTAATGCAAAGGCAGAACTCATTCCATTTTCTTCTGTCAGAAAAGAGAGACAAGTAACCTCTCCCTACGGAACGGTGGTTGATCGACAAGACTCTGAGTTAGGAATTTGATAAGATGGACAGTGGCAATATGTGGACACAGCTAGCTAGCTCGTCACTTCTGCGAGATAGTATTCTAGTTTCTGAAGGAAAATAATGAAATAGTGAAATTTGCAGTGGCTTCTGAATTAGGTCAGATGATTTGCCCACCCTAGATGATTACCACTATGATTTCAGATGAAACGAAGGGTTCCATTTTGTGGATTTTCATGTCACTGTAGATGCTAGAGAATGCTATGGCCTATTTGTTCTGAATGCATGTGGACACTTGACACTTGTTGTAAGGTGCCATGTTATTTATGTTGTTATGGAAATAAAGTAAATTAAGTGTCTCACTAAAAGCGACTGTGGCTCGTGAGGCCTTAGAAATTGTTATTTCTCAATATACTACTATATATAAAAGCCCTCCGTTTCAACGCTCCCTAGACGTGTCCACGTCCTGGCGCACTGTAGATGATCTACAGTGCCACGTACATCTACAGTGCGTGCGTCTACAATACGGCACGTCCACGTCCGTCCGATCCAGATCCGACGGCCCTCCTTTTCATGATAACATATACACGAAATATATGCGCGTCGACGAGTAGGTTTCATTCCCGTAATCGGTTTCGAGTTTGGTCGACTCTAATTGCTTAATTTTGAATCCAAATTCGGAAAAACATTTGACAAATTTTGTCAAATTCGTCGCACTCGGTCATCCGTTTGAATTTTCCTTTCACGAGTAGATGTGTAACTTTCATGTTTTAACCTTTTTATTTTGACAGACATATACATATTTCTCTCTAATCTTCAAATTCGTTGTATTTTAGGCTGTGCAAACTTTTTATTTGACGAACATATACATATTTCTTTCTAATCTTCAAATTCGTTATATTTTAGACTGTGCAAAAAAAGACAAATTCTGACAGATTTCAAAATTTTGAATTCGGGTATTTGTATCCAGAAATTTGTCTTTTAGATCTAACCCATAATGGTATTTTGTTACCTGCCTCTCATGTACAAAGTTTTCGTGAACCGAATTATATTCCTACAATCTCAATTAATAACTCATTCTACAAATCTATGACACATACCAATACGACGGGCGTGGCGTGCCACCGGCCACATCACCTTGCACTGTAGATGCGCTTCTACAGTGCAAATCTACAATGCGCGACCTTCTCCGCGCCGTCCGATCTAGATCCGGCGGCCCACACGTCTTTTTGCATAAAAACCCCTCCGTTTTCCAACAATTGTGAATCGGTCATCCGGTATAAAACACACATGCGAACCCTACACTTTCTTATAGAAAAGTCCCCGAGTTTTCTAAAAATTGTAAATCGGTCCTCTGGTATAAAACACACGCGCTAACCCTAAAACCGAAATCGACCTCATTCCCCCGAGTCGGCCACCTCCGGCCCGACGCTTCCGCCGCTGCCCAGCCCGCCCCCGCCGCCGTCCCGCCCCAACCTCGGGCCTCCTCCTCCTCTCTCTCCTCGTCGCCCCTCCTCCGCTCCATCCCAGCCCGACGCCGCGTCCCCCACCACATGCACCTCCCGCACGCCGCGCTCTTCATCATCAACAAGCGGTCTGTGGCGCCAACGGCGACGAGGATAGCTCCCTCGAGACCTCCTCCGTGGCCATGTCGATGGGGGGCCCACGTCGAGGTTCTGGGCGCTGTCAGCGAGGGATTTCAGCTACCACCACCAGCTCTACAGCTTCGCGCCTCTGCCGCATGCGCAGGAGATGATGTTGCCGGCGCCGACCACGTCGGGCAAGGCGTCGGCGGCCCGCATCGGCAACTACCTCCCCATAGCGCAGGCCAACCTCAACCTTCTCGCATCCTTCTTCGGCGGGCTCTGTACCTCCTCGAAACAACGTTAGGTACCTCAGGCCTGCTATTTTTTTTTGTTCATTCGATTTCTCTTTTTTACATCTAAGTTTGAATAAGTATTTTGTCTGGGATTTGTTCGTCAGATCAATCAGCAAGAAGGCTGGCAGCAGGATTGCTCCCTGGATCATCAGGATCTCAAGGCGAGACACAAAAGGGAAAGGTCAAACAGCTCGCAAGGTAGTGCACATTATTTTTGGTATGCAGAGTTGAATCAAGAACAAACTTATGTTTTTGGCAGATTAAAATCTTTATGGTATCTTGGCACAATATATTTAATCAAACCTCCGAGTCAGCTAAGAATTTTTTGTATGAGAAGATAAGTGTGCAAGAATTGCCATACCTTTTCTTCTTCTTTGAATTTGCATTCCCAATTTTAAGATCCTTTAATTCCTGTTGGAAACAAAGTTTTCTTTTCAATCTAAGTACTTTTTGGAATAGATAGCGTTGTTTTTGACACCCAGCTTATTTCCATTAACACTCATGGCCCATGGATCACGATATCAATAGCCTTTTTCTTACGGTTTTTGATTTATTAAAACCTCACATACAAAGATTGGTTTTGTATGGAAGATGACATCCTAGCCAATTTGTATGCTCACGTCTCTTTTATCCGGTCGTGATAAATCTGAAAGTTAGGTCTTCTGTACAGTAGTTTCGTACTTCTAACTCCAATTTATTTATGTTCTGTCACCACACAGGCGCGGCGTGTCGCCGCGCAAATTTTCCTAGTATAATATAATGGCTGATCGTTTCAGCGCTCGCTCAGCCTACCCACGTCATCGACCACACTGTAGAAGCGCTACAGTGACGCGGTATGTGATGAACAGTAAACGCGATGAACAGTACCGTTGTGAGGAACAGTAGTGATGATGAACAGTACCATCTTAATTTTGACTCCTTTTCATCATAACATATACACGAAATATATGCGCGTCGATGAGTAGGTTCCATTCCCGTGATCGGTTTCGAGTTTGGTCGACTCTAACTCCTTAATTTTGGATCCAGATTCGCAAAAACATTTGACGAGTTTTGTCAAATTCGTCGCACTCGGTCATCCGTTTGAATTTTCCTTTCACGAGTAGATCAAATTCGTCGCACTCGGTCATCCGTTTGAATTTTCCTTTCACGAGTAGATGGATATCACCCTTCCAAACAATTTTCATGTTTTAACCTTTTTATTTTAATGGACAAGATATATTTCTCTCTAATCTTCAAATTCGTTGTATTTTAGGCTGTGAAAAAAAAGACAAATTCAGACAGATTTCAAAATTTTGAATCCGGGTATTTGTATCCAGAAATTTGTCTTTTAGATCTAGCCCATAATGGACCTTCTCCGCGCTGTCCGATCTAGATTCGGCGGCCCACACTACTTTTTGCATAACAGTCTCCGAGTTTTCTAAAAATTGTAATTCGGTCCTCCGGTATAAAACACACGCGCTGACCCTAGAACCAAAATCGACCTCATTCCCCCGAGTCGGCCACCTCCGGCCCGACGCTTCCGCTGCTGCCCAGCCCACCCCCGCCGCCGTCCCACCCCGACCTCGGGCCTCCTCCTCTCTCTCCCCGTCGCCCCTCCTCCGCTCCATCCCAACCCGACGCCGTGCCCCCCCACCACATGCACCTCCCGCACGCCGCGCTCTTAATCGTTGGCAAGCGGTCTGTGGCGCCGACGGCGACGAGGATAGCTCCCTCGAGTCCTCCTCCGCGCCCGTGCCGATGGGGGGCCCTGCGCCGAGGTTCTGGGCGCTGCCAGCGAGGGATTTCAGCTACCACCACCAGCTCTACAGCTTCGCGACGCTGCCGCATGCGCAAGAGATGATGCTGCCGACGCCGACCATGTCGGGCAAGGCGTCGGCGGCCCGCGTCGGCAACTACCTCCCCATAGCGCAGGCCAACCTCAACCTTCTTGCCTCCTTCTCCGGCGGGCTCTTTACCTCCTGGAAACAACGTTAGGTGGCTCTGGCTTGCTATTTTTTTGTTCATTCGATTTCTCTTTTTTGGTATGCAGAGTTAATCAAGAACAAACTTATGGTTTTGGAAGATTAAAATCTTTATGGCATCTTTGCACAATATCTTTAATCAAACCTCCGAGTCAGCTAAGAATTTTTTTTATGAGCAGATAAGTGTGCAAGAATTGTCATACCTTTTCTTCTTCTTTGAATCTGCAGATCCATTTTTAGCATTCTTTAATTCATGTTGGAAACAAAGTTTTCTTTTCAATCTAAGTACTTTTTGGAATAAATAGTGCTGTTTTTGACACCCAGCTTATTTCCATTAACACTCATGACCCATGGATCACGATATCACTAGCCTTTTTCTTATGGTTTTTGATTTATTAAAACCTCACATACAAAGATTGGTTTTGTATGGAAGATGACATCCTAACCAATTTGTATGCTAACGTCTCTTTTGTCCGGTCGTTATAAGTCTGAAAGTTAGGTCTTCTGTACAGTAGTTTCGTACTTCTAACTCCAGTTTATTTATATTCTGTCACCACACGGGCGCGGCGACACGCCGCGCAAATTTTCCTAGTCATCTACTGATAGCCGCAAGGTCGAGATCATTCTCTTGATCATCTTGCATTTGCTCGCATTCTGAAGTTCGACCCGATGATTCTCGGCGGTAACATAATTAAAAATAACTAACTATTTCTTCAATCACCTGGGAACTATACAAAACGATTAAACTAGTATGATGTTGAAAATGCAACTCACTCTCTAGCACACTAGCAATGGTGAGCGAGTTGCGTTACTTTTTGTAAGAATATACAGCTCGCTCTAATTTCTAGTGTACTAGCAATATTCGAAATTCACAACCAATAAGGTCTCATGACCCAAATATTCAAGAATTCCTAGTAGACACATACTATTTCAACAATGGCGAACATCATGATTTGCTTCAAGTGATGAGACAAAACTTCAGTTTTCTTTTGTCGCAAGTGTATGCCGACAAAAATCAGTGTGCAGTATCAAGAATAGGAGAACACTAGTAGTAGTATTACAAACATCAAAATCAATACGCAAGGTATTAATTCAAGGTATATATCCCAATCGCTCTCCACACCCATGCACAAATTCCTTACATTATCTTCCGAAGGAAAAGATGGCTTCATATCTTTGTTCCACACTTCCACCGCCTCGCTGTTCCAAGATCGATCGGAGATATATGCATATACGGGACCAAGGGTAGTAATTTAAAACAACACAATAATTTGGACAACATGCATGGGGACTAGCTAGAATTTAGAATAAATCACGGCGCACCGTATTCCGTCATGCAGAGACATATATGCTTGATCGATCCGCCACCATACCATACGTCTCCCCCACTCTCCTCTGGGCTCAGGTACGTACGTAAGCGAGAAAGAATACATTTTCTTGCGACAGGAGAAAGAATATATTTTGCTAGCTCGCTGCGCCAGGAGATGCTAGGTGGCTAGTAGTGCACTTTTGAAGCAATATACCGGGCTGATCGACCGCCACTTGAAGCATCCATGTGTGAGTAGTAGTATCATGCTAGCACATCTCTTATCATTCACTTTCTGCGCTTTACATGTACTCCCTCCGTTCTAAAATATTTGACTCTGAAACGAGTGTATCTAGATATTTCAGAGGGAGTAGTTTTTATGCCGTCAGCTAGGTCGCCAGTTGCGCAAGTGCTACTGGAATGATACTCTCAGCTATTGCATCAATCAATCCAACCCATTTTTACTTGCACGCATAGTGCCGGTGAGTTTTTTTTTTGTTGTTGAAAAAACAATCTTCTCGTCGATTTTGCTGCTCTGTTTTTTAGAGGAAATGCCCTTGGCCAAGCTCTTCCTCGGCTGAGCATGAACTATTCCATGTATATGACAAAGACCTTAGTCAATCGGCTTGAAACTCCTAAATGCTCATACATGATAGCATTTTTTATAACACATTAAAAACATATTATATTACAAATTTGGTATTTCACCTATCAACTAGTACATATAAAAGGACCATGTGAAAGGATTACCTTTTTATTTGATTTGTTTTTTCAAAATGCCGTCAAGGTGGCTGACATGGCTATTCTTAGTAAGAATTGAATATTTTAACCGTTTTGTGACTACGTAAAAGCCTAATTAAGTATTTTAAAATGATTTTTGCTAATATATAGCACCAATTTAGAGCACAATTACAGTTTAAATTTGAATTATTTCCTAACATTTGAATAAAACTCATTTAAATGGGTAAAATAGCTACAGATGCAAAATTAAATAAAATATTTTGGTATTTGGTCATCCAATATGGTCTACTTTGTCTTAAAATTGGAGTGTGTAATTTTTCACCATATTATTTAATATGGCTTCACAAAATACCCCCTTTTGGCATTTTGATATAAGAAATAGTTTTTGTAATAAAAGTTGGAAACTTTTTTGGCACCACTATTTAGTACGGTAACACCGTTGTACAAACAATTTAACCCATTCTAATAAGATTTTGGTTTATGGTGCATCGCACACAATTTTTGTTTTAAAACCTTCTGTGAGTGCCTCCTGATCTACAAATCATTTTAAAGGAAAAAAACCTTGTGCGGTTGCATTGCATAATCTTTTTTTAGTTGTGTTCGATTATCCGACACCTCACACTTTTTTCTTAAGGATACGCGATGATTCTAATGCATTGTCAAATGGTATGCGATGGGTGATTATGGCTTGATAATGTACTAGTGTTAGTTTACCGACAAAATCGGATCATTTCCTAATTCCTATTCATCTATAAGCACATACAACAATAGCACGTCAGATCGACAATAAAACCACAAACACAGGTAGGCGTACATATGCCGGCCGGTGATTGTCGACCGACCCGAGCCTAAAGTATGTAACTATATCTACGTACATACATTTCAGTCTCGTCCAACAGACTCGCGCATTTGGCCTCTTTCGGCCACACATACTGTTGCACGTAGGGGTAGGCATATAACCCGATAACCAAATGACCGAACCAAAAAGATCTGCACCGAACCCGTTATGACCGAAACTGATTCCTTCGGTACCAAGCTTAGTTATGAGATCTGGAAAACCGAAAAGAGAAAAATTCATCTATGGTCACTGAACTCGACGCGTGGTGTCACTTTGGTCACCAACCTTCAAAATACCCGAAAAACGGTCATCGAAGTTGCGTAAGTGGCTCAATACGGTCACTGCTACGATTTGACATATATATTTTGCTTAGCTTAGCTGGCATACTATTGACCGGTTTGACCGTGGTGAACGAGGGGCGGTGGCTGGACGCCGGCGCGCTGGAAGAGTTTGCCAACCGGCCCGGCGTCAAGACGGCGTTGGGCCCGAGGGGTGACGTGGTGTTCGACGTACGCGTGCTTGGCGGCGGTGGCGGCCGCGCTGCGTGAGGACGGATGAAGAGCGACTGGCCGGAGGTGGAGGCGCTCCCGAACAGACCGAAGAACTGAGCCCCTCCACACTATCCCCAACGATCTCCCCATACACTTGCGGCTGCTGCCCTCCTCCCAGATCATGAAATCGATGCGCGATGCGGCCCCTCAGAATTCCTTCGTAACTCCAGGCGGTGAGTTATCTTCTCCCTTCCAAATTTATGCGATTTTTGCCCTCCCGAAGCCTCCAAGTTTCGGCATGGCTTGATCCCGTATTAATGTCGGTTGATATGCTACCTTTACCGCTCCTTATATTCGCTCCCTAGCCGCCAACATCGCCCCATTCATCGTCTCCTCTCTCCCTCCAATCCCTAGCCCAACATGAAGGGCAAACATGAAGGCATGAAGGAATAAAAGGTTAGAACTAAGATGGGTGCTTGTCGCGAAGCCAGTGCTATTGCTCCTGTGCGCATTATGCAGCTAGCTCCTGTTTTATTTTTTCAGATTAAATCCTGAGATTTAGTGTCTATCTATCGTGTCATAAAAAAAAGTATTGATGTTTGCCATGTGTGATTGTGTTTGCTAAACTAGTGCTGGAATTTTGAGTCTGAGTGCTATGTTTATGTCTGATTTTTGTCAGATATGGTCCCTGTTTATATTTGTACTTGTCTGCTGTTATAGTATTTTTTTTATTCTTATTAAGAAACGATGGGAGAACAGGAGAAACTCGATTTTCTTGAAACACAAAATTGCAGATTTTATTTTTTTTGGAAACCAAGCTACATATAGCTCGGCCTCCAAATAGACTTTCCGATATTAAGCTTCGTTAATGAAGCCGGATGACCTCTTTGATAAAAAAAGCGTCCAACTGTTTTACAATTTATTCTTAACTAAAATTTCTGGTTGTTTACGGGTAAAATTGGTCAAGATCGACGCGAGCCGAAAGTACGTAACTATATCTACGTACGTCCATTTCAGTCTCGTCCAACGGACTCGCGCACTTGGCTTCTTTCGGCCACACGTACTGTTGCACGCACCTGAACGCGCGTGTATGTAAGTCCATTTCTTGGGCGATCTCCTTGGATCGATTACTCGTCAAAGCGAAGCAAACCAAGATAAATTACCCTGTTTTTTGGGTTCCCTCGGCTAGGTCTCAGTTGTGAGATTTGGTCTAGCTTTGTAAATAAACACTCTATTTCTATCTAATCGAAAGGCAAACGGCTGCCAGTTCCTCAAAAAAAGATAAATTACCCCATGCAAGTCTCTCTCGCTGCACGCATGCAACATACACAGATTCGAATGAATTACAAGCCAAAAGCTAGCGCGCGCGGGAACAAGATCCCCCTCCCTTAAACCTAACCGTCCCTTCAGCCTCCCACTAGCTTGTGCGTGACTTGTCCAACACCCTGGCCACACACAGCCACGACGCTAGCTCAGCATCTCCTCTTATAAAACTCACCACCCCAGCACACCCAGCCTCTCACACACTATACCGATCCACAACTCGCATTGCACACACTGATCTTGTTCGATCGATCTGATCTTGCACAAGATCACACAAGCTAACTAGTTCGACAAGAAGCAGGAGGCGGAGGAGGAAGCCAAGGCTCATTTCGTAGCCGCCGGCACCGGAGAAAAGGAAGAAGCTTAATAATTAAGCGCTAATTAAGATGATCGGGTGGGGAGACTTGTACAAGGTGTTGGCTGCGACCGTGCCGCTCTACTTCGCCCTGTTCCTCGGCTACGGGTCCGTGCGGTGGTGGCGCATCTTCACGAAGGAGCAGTGCGACGCCGTGAACCGTCTCGTCGCCTTCTTCGCGCTGCCCTTCTTCACGTTCGAGTTCACGCTCCACACCGACCCGTTCGAGGTCAACTACCGCGCCGTTGCCGCGGACGTCATCTCCAAGGCCGTCATCGTCGCCGTCATCGCAGTCTGGGCCAGGTTCTTCCTCTCCGGCGCCGGCAAGGGCAAGGGCGGCACCGCCGGGAGCTGGTGCATCACGGGCTTCTCCCTCTCCACGCTCACCAACTCGCTGGTCGTCGGCGTGCCCATGTTGCGGGCCATGTACGGCGAGTGGGCGCAGCAGCTCGTCGTGCAGCTCTCCGTCTTCCAGGCCATCGTCTGGCTCACCCTCCTCCTCTTCGTGCTCGAGGTCCGCAAGGCCGCCATCGGCATGTACGTTGAGGTCGGCAAGCAGAGCGTTGTCGTCCACGACGCCGTGCTGGAGTTGCCGGTCAAGACCGACGTCGAGGCAGCAGCAGCCGGGGGCGCCGAGGAGATGGTGGTGGGAATCGGCGGCAAGCCGTCCGTGTGGAGGCTGGTGAAGACGGTGGCGAACAAGCTGGCGCGGAACCCGAATACTTACGCCAGCTTCGTAGGCATCACCTGGGCCTGCGTGGCCAACAGGTACGTGCACTCTGACGTGGAGATCACCATGCAGCACTGCATGCATATTGCATACCACCCTCTCCACAACACGAAAATGGCCACACAATTTGTATTATTTTCTTTTCTGCTCTACAAAATACAAATGCATGCGTGGTACGTAGATATGCAATGCGACCAGCTTGATTTTACTATGCATCTTTCAACCATGTTAGAAATTTCAAATAAATTTTGTGTGCTTTCGGGCTTAATCAGTTAACTTAATTGGCTTGCAGGCTACACATCGAGCTGCCAAGTGTCCTGGAGAACTCGGTGCTCATCATGTCCAAGTCAGGCACGGGGATGGCCATGTTCAGCATGGGTGAGCCATCCGTAACCGACTCTATATACCTATGCAAAACCCTGCACATTTTGTGCTAGTGTTAATCTTAATCGTTGAGGTATCGCATAGTTATCTCCTCCCAAGCTTTAACATCACTACTTGCATGTTTCAATCCGTATCTAATACCCCCACCTAGTAGTAATACATATAATATTCCATTTGATAGTTACTCAAAAGAAACACAAAGAATCCTATATCGCAAAAAGCGGTAGAATATTTATTGAGGAATTAATCCATCGACCAAAAGGCACAGGTTCTGCATGCACGTTGCATGCATGCACGGCAGCAGTGAAAGGCGAAGATGAATTTACTAGAGAAATTTAATGAATGAAGAGATTATTCTAGAGTACCGTCACTCACGTATGCGTCGTTTTCTCTGTGCAGGACTTTTCATGGCGCAGCAGGAGAAGATCCTGGCGTGCGGGCCGAGCTTTGCGGCGCTGGGCCTGGCCCTCAAGTTCGCCCTCGGCCCGGTCGCCATGGCCATCGGCTCCATCGCCGTCGGCCTCCGTGGCGACGTCCTCCGCGTCGCCATCATACAGGCACGTAACCGAATCAGTCATCGCCTCCTTAATTAAACATTTGACCAACATATATTTATTTTGCGGGGATTTTGACCAACATATTTACACAAAAGTACTATCAAAGTTGCGGGTTGAAAAGCTGTTTCAAGCCCAAAATGAGTGATGTTATATTCTAACAGACGGAGTATCTTTTTGAACATCTAGGCTCTGTTTCCTGACATCTGAGGAAAAAACACGCTTGGTTAATGCTACGTAGATTTGATGGTATGCTGATGTCAATCCATCCGGCATCTGCCTTTATAGGCATGCATCCAAGCTAGTAAACTAATGTCAAAATTTACCCACTTTACAGCAAAGTCTTGGAACTACGCTCTCACCAAAAACAATAAGAGTGCCTTTTAGCCGGAGCTTTTCGTTCCATTTACTGCGAACTTTAAACAAAAGTTTTCGCAAGTCATCTACCATAATTGCATTTCACCGACATTAGATTTGCATCCAAAGCAAAATATTGTTGTACGAAGCCGCCTAAAGGTTTTCTTTACTCAAAGAAACGAAAGCATAGCTAGATTAGGTCTAATTGCCTCAAGACCACACATATAAATGTACAATCCCTACGTGAGATTCTGAGTCCACCACTTTGGGCTTTAAGGCCTAGGCTGCTTGCAGAGCCACAAACATGAAGCCTAATGCTTAAAAGCTAAGCATGCACCAAAAGAGCAACATCAGATTAATTATAATATATAATACAATCACATTCGTGCGCAAGTGCGCATTCAAAACAGTAGTTGTCAAATTGCAGTCAGCAGGGTTATCATCTTGGGCATCTAGCTTCATTTTGTTTAAGAGCATTTACATCAAAGCACAAAGGTCAAACACCGAAAAAACGTAGGGCGGGCTGATCAACCGTATCCAAGAAGATGAACACAAACCGGTAATTGTCGTTTGTTGCCTGACGACCTTTTTTACATCACTTTATGGCACTGTCTTACTCTTAACCATGGAGCGGATTGGCCTTCAATGGGGGCGGTGCAGCTTGTTCACAGCAAGAAGAGTGCATGTCTCTATTGGCTACTGTCGTGCCACATTTTGACCCCTGCGCAAGACATAGAAGGAGATTGTTGAAATCTGTCTGGAATCAACAGTATGCTTAAAATAAAGAAAAAATATTCAGGCAAAGTGCAAGCAAGGGTACAGCACCTGTTTTTGGCATGTTCTAGAGCCTGGGCCCATATGATTGTAGTCATCCCCTAAACAAAAGGCCATGTCAAAACAGCAAGTCATTAGCGACCACTCATCAGATGCTTATCGCATAGGCACGAATCGGACTAAACTGTTAGTTAAACACTAGCACCCATATAGTAATATGGAAAAGTTCGACAACATAATCATGTTCAGGGTTTTAAAAACCAGTAGTTGCTATTGTGGAGTTGGCACTTAGACGATGCACCTAGTCCTACTCCTCATCATGTCAGCTAATACGCATTTCACCGGAGATGAGTTCGACTCATCTGAATCAGTGATGATTTTGAATCATGGTTAAAGAATAACTTGTCCTCTTTAATGCCCGACTGATGTCCACGGCATCCCTTCATAATACCCTGTATTTCCACCTCCAAATCTATACATAACATTATAAAAGGTACAGAGTGGATCCAGTTTTGCTTTGGTGGGACAAGCTCTATTGATTATTAAGTTAAATACTGCTTAAACTTACCAAACTGCAAGTAACATGGGGAATGTTACTCTGAATGCTGTCCTTGTAGCAAGTGCAAACTCAATTTTTTCTCCAAGAATTTGCGGTTTAAATGAATTGGCCTCCACCCAGATAGTGGGAAAGTTATCATCTAGGTGACGGTAAGGTTATGTAGGTCCAATCTCATATATCAAGAATATGTTCCTCTCTATCTCAACCTTACTAAAAATGAGTGCACAAAAAATTTCCCTCCTTTTTACTCTCTGAAAACAATCTTGGAAATGCTCTCTAAAAATTTAACTTATACAACTAATTTGTTAACAAATACCAAAACTTTCAAATATGCATGTAAAAAAAAAAAATCAAATATGAATCGATTGTGCTGCTTTTGTGGAACTTCCAAAGTTCAACTTGACATATATTGGCATGTTATGAATATATTAGCGCGTTATAATGCTGTTCACATTCGTTTGTGACTCACTAAGTAATATATGTATAGCCTGACTAAACTTCGTTTGAACATTATGCAGGCTGCACTACCACAATCAATCACGTCATTCATATTTGCAAAAGAATACGGGCTACATGCGGACGTCCTTAGTACTGCGTAAGTCTTTGGAACTAGCAACAAAACCATGTAGATGAAGGCAAATGCTTATGCAGACAGTAACTTTTGTTGTCTTACATCAGTTTGTTGTTCAATTTTGCAGGGTAATTTTTGGGATGCTTGTCTCGCTGCCATTGCTAGTAGGACTTTATGTAGTCTTAGAGCTAATTAGGTAGACGCAGAGCCTTGGATACATCAGGAAAATATATTTGTTCCCGGAAGCTGCGCAAACATAAATGCTGACAACAGATGTTATGAAATATCTCATAAGTACATTCCTAATCCCATAAAACTGCAGTGAGAGCTATCTGAGTACTATGGAATACTTTTAACACATTGTGTAACAAGGCTTACTTATTCTGTTATTCAAAAGGATGTATTACAAGAATGTTTGGTTTTGACTCCGATTTCTCTCCGCCAGTGATTTTCGCAGTGGTGTAAACAGTTCAAACGACATTTATGCAGGATGATGCCAAACAATTCATTTACTCAATGTAGGAGGTAACTATGAAACGAAGTACGTAAAAGTCTCAACAGTATTACCTCAGTATACTTTTGAGTATATTGCCTAGCTCTTCACCACGATCCTCCTGAGCATGGTGCCCTGCCTGCATGATAAGTCATGATACCAAATAATCAAAATTAATACGATGTGAAGTGAAGAAAAAGATCTAGACATCAAATTAGTTGCACAAGAAAAAAACATGTGTCAGCCACCTAGGCCTAATACAGCAACCATGAAAATAATCTGAACATGCCGTAATTTTTCTTTGATTTGATTTCATTACCATTTAATTATTTTGAACAGAATGATTTTCAATTTTCATTTGGGAGGAGAGTTCAGAAACAAACCATTGGCAGCTCTACAAACTTGTGTTTTAGGCCGTCACAAAAATCTCCGACCCCATCATAAGTGAGCCAGCGATCTCTCAATCCCCAACATATTGTTGTCTTTGTATTCCATGAATCACTCGCTAATATGCTCCTCATGGCTTCAATGTAAGCCTGTACTAAAACAACCAACTTAGAACATTTGAATTTAACAATGCAATATCAAGGCGATAGATTGTATGTCCATCGATTGAAGCAAAGGCCGGGGTCACCCTCGTTTTCAGAAAAAAACAAGGTGATAGATGAGCGAGCTACCTTAAGATCCTTTCCCATAGCTCTTGTTATTGCGTTCAGTGCAAAACCAGATGAACCTGAGACAAGGTATGGCCTTCTATATACAGTAGCATCTTCCTCCTTCATCATGTATGGGCCACTACTAGTTAAGGCCTTATCACTAGCCCTGAGAGGATCCTGAAAGAGTACAAGCAAAAATCATACATTTCAGAACACAAACCAAAGTGGTTATGTAGGGTCTAGGAAAAGTTGGCATTGTAGCTGCTAACCTGGGAAAATATCTCGCCCAACAAGAAGTTGCTGAAACATGCAAGGGTGGATGGAAGCTTTGCATGTTTGTCAGTTATCTATAACACGAGATATCCCATGATCAGCCTATAACTCTTGAAATAAAATGAAGCTTTTAACTCATTAAATTAAATGTAGCCTGCAACCCTTAATGTATAAAAAATATTTAAAATGAAAAATTACGCATCTTTCCAAAAAGGCCTGTGTGAAACATAAGCTAGAAAACTCACCGGTGGATTAACTAGTATAAGATGGTTCAACTTGTCTTGATGTTCATTAGCATATTTGACTACAATAGGAGCGAAGTAGCCCTGCAAGTTTTTACATTGTTGTATTAATGAAAAGCGTCAACATACATTAACTAGCACTCTGATGATGAGAAGCACCTGAACAACAATGGAGAGCTTATCAGGAGCAACAGCGTCAATTAGTGATTCCAGGGCAGAAGTATATTCTGGAGCATAGCAGTTCACATTATTATGCAGTTCAGCACAAGTATTTGGAAGAAAAGGAATACTATGTAGATCATTTACCATCCAGAGTATAGTCAAAACCATATTTTGGTTGAGGCTTGTCCGAGAATCCAAAACCTGCACATATAAAGTTCTTTGTTGTAAAGTTAGATAAATATCTAACCGTTGCTAACTTCTGGGGAGTTGGGGACAGAGGAGCAACAATAAACAAAAAAGGACCCAGTTATTATTTACTAGACTGTAAAACTGTGACTGGATTTATTTTATCCGAAAAGAAACACGCCAAGATGGCGCAACAATTACAACAGCACCAACAGTTATAGAATTTTACAAAAGTGAAGAAAGTTTCTTAGTGGTAAGCCAAATCATATATTTTTCTTGTGTTCTCGAGTTCTGATGCCAAGTTGCTAAGTGCTAACAGATGATGCTAATTGGTACCAGTGATGACTTTTGTACTCTTTTAACGTAATGACCAATACTTTTCCAGAATGTGTTTTGCCGACATGTCTGTGACATAGCTTTTCTCTGCCAACTTATGTGATCATTCTGCATTTATCCAGCACCCAAAGATGTGTATAACTCACCAAGCCAATCAAAAGCAATGGAACGATACTTGTCTGATAGTACAGGTAGCACATTTCGGTAAGAGTATGCCTGTAACGAAAAACAAAAAGTTCAGCTCAGCCATTGTCGGTGTAATGCAATTTTTTGGAAACAAACAGCGATCTAAAGATCCACCTGAGATGGAAATCCATGAATTAGAAGGACCGTAGGCTTAGAAGAGCTCCCTGCCTCCACACAAAACCAGCTGAAACACAATAAATAAGTAGACAGAAAAACTATAATCTTCTTTACTGTATTATCATACATCTCCTATGCAAGACAGCTTACATAGTTCAGCTCACCTGAAAACATCATCCGAAGATTGTGATCCCTTACCCATGGTGAGCCCAAAGAAGGGATCTTTTGCCTTCTCTTTGTTCCCATACAATGCATGAGCTTTTACCTGCAACAATTTGGATAATTCACCAAGAGTTTAACCAGCATATATTGCAGATAAGTGGCAACACAGCACAAAAAATCACTTATCAGCGCAATTGCAGTACTCTTAGTCCCTTACTATAACTCATATTACAATGGTCAGACAACCAGTAGATTAAAAGTTCATGGCGCATCAGCATGGAATTACACAAGGCGCAAACACGTAGAAATTTTCTCAAACTTAAAACATGGCATGTATAATGCATTGATCAGCACAAAACAACATATCAGAAGTTCAGAACAGAGTGAATGAGTGATCGTACCATTTTCCCCTGAGCGAACCACTCGTCCGACTTACTCGGGCCTTCCGCTTCCGCATACTTCCCTGCATCAATCACCACACAGCAGCAACAACGACCAAAGTAAGCAAACATAAAATCCGACAGGAATCCAACCAAAACTGTACATCCTACAGTTCCCCCCGGCCCAGTGGCCCAAACAGACCCCAACTCACCCCCGCTGAACGAGAAGCCGTCTCCGATGTCGTCGTCGACATAAAGATCCTACAATGAGCGCAAAAATCACTTCGAACCAAGCCACGGATCAGAAATGCGGCTGCGGGCGCGGTGGGTACCTGATCGTCGGGGCGAGCCGCGCGGCGCCAGGAGGGGAGGGGCTTCTGGGGGCGGAGGAGGAGGCGGCCGGGGAGGGCGGCGTGGAAGCGCGGGGCGGCCAACGGCGGCGCCATGGGAGGTCGGTGGGTGCCATGGGGGATCGGACTCTGCTGGGGTTTTGGAGGGAGACGGCGTGGTGGGGCAGAAGGGGATAGGGTTTGGTTGGTTCGTGGCCTGGTGCTCCTCCGCCACAGTTCTAAACGGCCATGATCCGTAAAAACCAACTTATGTGGGTCCCTTTTGTCTGTCAGTGTCTCAGTGACCACCGTCGAGTGTACTCCCTCCGTTGCATAATATATACTCCCTCCGTATATTAATATAAGACGTTTTGGTAGCCGGCACTCGCACCTTGGACGAGTCCCCTCCCACCGCTACAGTAAGGAGGAGATTTTCTGGATCCACCTTCTCCCCCACCTCGCCGTCGACGGTCTCGTCGGTTCCCTCTCCCTCCGCCGGCCGCTGCGGCGGCGGGAGGGGGGGGGGGGGGGAACCCCGGATCTCCTCGTGTATATAGCGTAGGGCGGAGTAGGTGCCTAGCCGGCGGCGTCCTGGAGGTGGTGGCGTGTCGGCGGTGGCTTTTGCAGGTGGAGCTCGACCTCTCTGGCGATGGATCTCGGCGTAGATCCATGGCGGGGTTCCATCTTCGTCGCGCTCGCGGTCCCCGGTGGCCGCCGTGCGCGTACCCCGTTTTGGAGTTTGGTGCGGCGACTCCAGTTGAAGATCTTGATCCGGCTGATCTAGGAGCACGACGACGAGGAGGTCGGAGGAGCAGGATGGAGGCTTCCATGGAGTTCGAGGACCGGTGTCTTCCCTCTCGCCAGGGGTCATCCTCTGATCCAAGGTTCAATGGAGGATGCGGCGGAGGCGCGTCGCCGGAACGTGCTGTTCATCTTCGTCTTCTTCGTTCTACAGGAGGACCTCTGTGTAATTTCTTCATCTTTGCAGGTCTTTTCTGATTGCTCTGTGTATCAGTTGTATCCCGCAAAAAAAAAAAAAAAGACGTTTTGGTAGCCCAAATTTAGCTACCAAAACGTCTTAGATTCAGTTAAAGAGAAAGTAAAAAATAGACATTCCAATACAAACTAAATACATATGTATATAATTCATTCATTTTACTTTGTATATATGCAGTTCGTATACGAATATCTAAAACATATTATATTATGGAATAGTGAGTACATGATCAATGGTTCTTTACTTTGGTGATTTGTATGGCCAAAATACCATCAAAACTACACCACCTCAAACAAAAACATATCTCTCCATGAAACATAGAAATGTTGGGCGCCAAAGCCCACAGCAAAGAAATCCCCAGGTCTCTCTCCAGGTCCTATTGTTAAGAAAAGCAAATTACTATTCTCATTAACAGCACTCAACCATTCGGGCAACCATAGGTTACGACATGCATTGAAAGCGGGGTCATTCGTTGAAGATAAGAGTATTTTATCTACGCAGGGACGAAATGCAAGAGTGATGTGTACAACAAAACAAACACAACAACTACATTACAACAATTAATACTAGTTAAAGAAAGAAAGATACACTTGTCCATTATACATTTATTTCTTGGAGAAGTCTACTTTATATTTCTAGTGCACCTAATTTTATTATCTATTCAAAATTTAAAAGCTGATGCTATTATTACTTTTTCCAGGAATGACAAAGTTATTTAACAACTATCCAATTCTCATATTCTTCCTCTGTCCCTTATTAGTTGACACACATTTTTTTAATCTTTAGGCCGCCGAGTTTTATCATCTATTCAAAATTTTAAACACTTTTATAGAATCACAAAGTTACTTAAAGACTATCTAATTGTCGCATGTATAATGGATGATTTTCGTATTGTAAATGATATTTCTGAGTTTATAGGTAGCTGCAGCCTAATCCCGTTTAAATTCTTCGCGATATAACCCACAAGTGCGGAATTTCAGCGATTTCAAGGTTTACCGCATTTTTTTTTAGGTAATATAAAAAATGATCTGTAATTTAGGCACTTTTCAGTGGCAATATCGAAATGTTATACCTGGCTCCTGGCTATATACAGGTAACTTGACATGTCAAAACTTGATTAATCCACCTTTTCACCGAAAATTATGATAATTACATCATATTTGATTCTAGCTTATTTCCCGGGGGGATAGAGAGGGTGGGAGAGATGATCTGTACACGACATCATATCTCAAGCTCTCTAGCTAGAACTGTAAATTTTGCTATATCTATGTCATCTAAGACAAACATAAAGCCCATCGCTGGCCACGATCCTGCTGACCACCCCCGGTCATCCCTTGGATGTCGCCGTCGGCAGCTGCGGATAAGGGTCGGTCCAGCACTCGTCCTCCGCCACCGCCTGCTTCCACCTCCTGTTGAATATCTCCAGCTCCGTGTACGACCGCAGCCGCACCGCGTACCTGTCCGTGGCCGTCGACGCCGGCGACGCCTTGGCAGCCTTGCCGCCCCCGCCGGCGTCGCCGAGCGTGGGGATGCCGCGGTGGAGCACGTACTCGCTGTCGACGATCCCGACGTTCTTGCTCCGGTCCCCCTGCGCGCAGTAGCCGAGCTTGAAGTCGAGCCCCCACGCGAATACGAGGTCGTTCTGGATCATCCGCCACGCGCACCGCCACGCCACCCGCGAGAATACCGGCACCATCATCTCCACCCACCCCGTGCACGGCGGCCCCGTGCTGTTTCCGTAGCACCGCCCGCCCCCGCCGTCTTGTAGAACCGCCGGTGCACGGCGCCGCCCCGCCGCGCGCGGGCCGTCAGCCGGTGGTGGATTTGCGACCGGTGGTCCAGCGCCGGCTGCGAGATCTCGAGCCCTTCATCCGGATGATGTCGAGGTAGCGGAGCGGGTCGAAGCCGTCCACCTCGATGTCCTCGTCCCACAGGAAGATGTAGTCGTACTCGGCGACGAGGTCCGGGTGCAGGAACCGCTTGCCGAACCACCACTTGGTCTGGTCTGTCGCCGCCACGTGCACCGCGCGGCGCGACCACGGCAGCTCGCCCCACCCGTCAACCGCGCCGTCGTAGTGGAACAACATCACCGTGAAGTTCGCCGCCGGGAACTGCATTATCATGATCACAGTATCACCAATGATGCCAGCTGACAGAATCGACAAGCGAGAATGAATGAGATGAGAGCTGGGTGTGGCACCTTGGAGACGAGCTTGTCGACGACGGGCTTCTGCTTGATGCCGACGGGGATCGCCAAGAGGCTCTTTGCCGACCGGGCCTCCTTCCGTTCAGGGTTGCCGCCAAGAGACTCGAACTCGAAGTTGGACTTGTCCTGCACGATGCCCCTCGGAAGCGCCTCGTTGCCTGGAGACCGGCATTGGTTCTGCACGCAGATAACGGCAACAGTTGTTCAGTGTTCTGAAACTGAAATCGATGTCTCCGTGGTTCCTGCAGGTTGTGTCTCTGACTGACCTCGCAGATGTCGCCAGGTTCTTCTGCGGGAGGAACCTCCGCGACGTCGTCGGCGACGTGCAGATCGCTCGACGGAGGAGCAGTCCTCGGGGACTCCTCGTCAGCGGCCACCCGTCTTGGCTGCAGCGGCAGTATCGACAGATTCTGCAGAAAATATCAAGTGTCAAGCGTGAGTGCACACCACATTCGTGTCATCGACGTGATCATCAGCAACTCATGATGCTCTGCTGCCTAAGGCAGAGTACAGTGAACAGCACACACCTCCTTATGATCGAGCGTGACGATGGCGCCGGCGACGAACACTAGCACCAGAAAAATGAGCGCCGCCGGCCGCACCACGCCGGAGAACCGCTTCTGCGACTGATCACCGGACGCCGGACCCTGCGACGACGAGGCGTCAGAACCAACAGCTAGTGAGCGCATCATCGATCATGCAACGTGTCGAAGATTTCATAGACGGAAACCGAAAGCAACGTAAGCGCGAGGCAGGTTAAGCACATCGTCCGGAAGCAAGAAGCAAGAGGTCTTCGCATTCAGAGAGGAAACCCAAGCGAGGAGGTCAAGCTATGCTAAGGCTCTCCCTGAAATCTACTGCAAGTGTGGCCCCGAAGCAAAGAAACCTTTTAACCAGGGTTAAGAAAGAACTCAGCAACGGCAACCTCTGCGACACTCAGAACAAATGCGTAGAGTTAACTAAAAGTGGCAGCAAAACGTGCGCGCGGAGGTAAACTATTTGAGAGAATCCAAGAGCTCCATGCACATGTGCAAGAGTTAATCAGCTGGAACCAGAGTTCTTTTTTTTTAATTTTCAAACGGAACCAAAGTAATCTGTCTGAATTCTACGAAGTCTTGGCCTGCGGACAGAACTTCGTAGCTTTCCTGCAATGAACTTAGTGTATGATTTATGCAATGGAACCGTGGAGGTTCCTCCCTGTTCATCTAAAAAGCTCTGTCTGAATTCTGATCCACTTGAGTCTCACCAGCAGAGCACCTGTCCAAAGTAATAATTCCTTTCTGAATTCTGTTTCCCTGGAGGCTACAGTAAGGCGGTATTTTTTTAGAAAAAGGACTATAATCGGAGGAAACAAATTGAGAATTGCCGGAGCGCAGGGCATGTAACTGAATTTGACACCGAGAAAAAGGTGACACAATTCCCAACTGTTTCTCCCGAGAATTCTGAAATCCCCGTCTCTGAAGTCAGTTCAGTGAGTTTCTGGATATATTCGATTTCTGAGCAACCGTCTCCGCTGCACACACTGAAGAAACAGAACAGCTCGTAAACGGCAGGGCGCGGCGCGAGTTCAGGGGGAAAGCTGTTATGCTTATCCTCACTGGAAAAAAAAATACTGAAACAAAACGGAACTCCATCCGTATCACCTCAAATGGATGAATTCGAACTCCGAATGAATCCGGCGGAGAATTATGACGACGAAAAGCAGAGGAGATCAAGTCAAGAAGAAGGAAGAAAGTGGCGGCTTACCATGGCGAGGCGGAAGAGGCGATCTTTTCGCGAGTTCGTCGAGGTTTACGCCGACTTCCGGCGACCATGGATGGGATTGAGTTCGTAATCAGAATTCTGCGAGGACGCCGGGGCGCGGGCGCGGGGAAGAAGTCGGAATTGGAGGCGAAGAGGAGTTAGGGAGGGAGGCGAGAGTAAAATGGTAATGGAGGGATTTTTAATGCTTTAGCCCCTCATGAGTCATACCTTTTGGTTCCGTTATGGATGGTATTGCCTTCTTTTCCTATTGCCCCCCTATTATTTTACTAATTTAGAGCATCTTTATTCATGACATTTTGATGCTACCTCTTCAAGTGTACATACTTAAGTTTTCTCTGAACTTATCCCCGTCACATATAGAGTTCAGACTCATGTGTGTAATTTGTCGAAGTAGTAGCCATGTGAACCATGCTAGTCATCTATGTCATCCTTCTTTGTTAGTTACGCTGCTCTATCGCCCACTAGGATGTCATGTAAGATCCAAGCATTAGCGTGATCAACTAAGGGCAAACTCATCAAGTCAAAAGAATAGGCAAAATCATGGGCTGAATGAACAAAATTTCAAATCGACGAGTGAAACTAAATGAATTCATATAGTCAGTTGGATTCTGGGTAGAGTGTGGAAGACGAAATTGTTCATAATTAATTAAAACGTGATAAAGCATATGGTTACACAATACATATTATATGAACAAAAAATGATGAAAGCCACGGGTTTCCGCTGGAAGATGACTGAATAGTACTTTGTGGAAGTCAACATAGGTGACTAGACGTTCTCTGCCCACACGGAGGACTAGTCCTTTCACTTTCAGCTTTCATCCACCAACTTAGCAGAAATTGCTCATCTTCTCAAAACGAGTAAATTACACGGATCTACCACATTTGGGCCTCAGGTCACAGGTCAGTACCATTCCTGGTGATTTTTGCAAAAATGTACTCCCTCCGTTCCATAATGTAAGATGTTCTAACTAGATCACATGTTGGCTAAGTGCAAAACCAAATGAGTGTATATACACATTAAAATATGTCTACTTACATCTAGATACATGTGAATATGGATAAAAGCTAAAACATTTTATATTTAGTAACGGAGGGAGTATCAACCATGGGGCTAATGACAACAGATTGCACAAATTATGTTCTAATTGTTTTTTGATACCCACACTGACTGGTGGGACCCAATTGTAAGGCCTCGGTGGCAGCACACGTGGACGCAGAGCTGATGTGGACGTGAGGTCCACCCGTCAGGCCATATTCTCTCCCAATTCCCCTCCTCTTCCTCTCTCTCTCTCCTCATTGTCCTCTCACGCCGCCGCCCACTAATCCCTGCTCCGGTCAACTCGGCCCTCCCCCCCATCCCACGCTGGAGGCGGAGAAGGCGGCAATTTTGCGGCGGAGGCAACTCTGCTCCGCCTCTCCCCCTCTAATTTGGCTCACCCGAGGACACCCCACCGTCGCGCTTGGAACGAGCGCAGGCACGCACCAGGCGGAGTAGTAGACGGCTGAAACGCAGCCGGGAGCTCCAGGAGACATCGATATTTTTTTGAGGAACTAGCTGATTCCTCCAGTACGCTCTCTGATCTTTCCTTAGCTGCTGGCGCTGAATGGATACAAAAATTAGAGAGCGTGCATTAGCTGATCGATCTACAAATCCAGAGCAGGGAAAACAACCAAACGCTTCGCCGCGTGCTGTTTATTCCCCGGCCGTGCACAGGTCGGCGCGCGTTGATGCGACCGCCACTCTGGTGAACCTCCCCCTCGAGCCGGCGAACAAGGTACGCATCGTCCGCGCGGGCGCCGTGCCGGCGGTCGTCGAGGTGCTCCGCTCGGGCGGCTCAGCGCCAGAGGCCCGCGAGCATGCGGCCGACGCGCTCTTCGGCCTTCCGGGGCGGCGCCGAAGGCTCTGCTCAACGTCATGTCCAGCGTCGCCGCTCGCGTCCCTCGCCACGTGCGGCTAATGTGCGCTCGAGCACCTAATGTACGCCTAATGTCCGTGACGCGCGCTGCCCAGGAGGACGACGTTGATGCCCGCGTGCACACCAACCTGCTAGCCGAACCCGCATGCTGTCGGCTTGCTGCGTCTCCATCAACAGTCACCCTCGGCTTGCCTCATCGCCGCTGGTTGGCCGTCCCGCTTGGCCAGCTCGGCCCTGCCAGAAGTGCCTAGCGCGCCTCGGCCGCGCTTGCTAGCTGCACCGCCGCCCTCGTACGCACGCGCTAGCACGCGTGCCTTTGCTGCTGCTAGTTGTTGCTGCGTTGAGGAACGACGGGTGGAAAGCGGAGCGGTCGCGCAACACGAGCATGCCGACATCGTGCGCGCGCGCATGCTCGTCCGGTGTGGCTCGGCGGGAGCAACACGAACGGTGTGTTGGCAATAAGCCATGTGCGCCATTGCCGTGCCATCGAGGTGTCAGTGCACCGGGTCGAGGTCCGTGGCGTGCATGGCGGGTGCGTGCGTCCGTGGCGCGTCTGTGCGCGTGTGTGTTGCGTGCGTGTGTGTGTTAGCCGTTAGGGAGTAGACCAGGTCCAGCACGGCGAGCTGGCCGCGTTGATCGCGTCAGGGCGCGGCAGGTGCGCGAGCCGGAGCGTGCGGACAGTGGCGAGGTGGGCGCGTGGACTGCGTCGGTGCGCGTCCTGGGCGCGGCCGTGGCATCGTGTGTGCGTGCTAGTGCGGCTATAAAAGCCCAACCTCTGTACTCCATTGTTGCATCGAGTTGGTGCTCGAGAGAAATCGAAAGCCGTCAGTGCGGCTGCGTTAGTGCGCGAAAAAATTCAGTTTCGTCAGACTTTTGTTTTCTGTTCTATCTTCTTCCACCTCCGTTTGATCACCGCCGTGAGCTGAGAGATAGCTAGGTTGCCATTTGGCAACAACATTGGTATCAGAGCGAGGAGATGGCGTTGGTCCCGCACGGTGGCGCTGGGGGGAGCTCGGTGTCGCTGTCCATGCCGATGCTGACGACGGAGAACTACATGGTCTGGGCGATCAAGGCGGAGGCCATCCTTGACGCCGCAGGCGTGTGGGAGGCGGTGGTGCCGGAGAAGGACGCCACGGTGGACGAGAAGAAGAACAAGACAGCGCGTGCGCAGCTGCTCGGCGCGCTGTCTGAAGACATCCTGCTGCAGGTCTCGTCGAAGAAGAAGGCGGCGGAGGTGTGGGATGCCCTGAAGACGCGATTCGTCGGTGCAGATCGTGTCATGGCAGCACGCCTCTCCACTCTCCGCGGCGAGTTCGATCGCCTGGACATGGCGGATGGGGAGAAGCTGGACGTCTTCGCCGGGAAAATCAGCGGCATGGCGGCGAGGTACACCGGCTCGGCGCAACCCTCGTAGACGCTGCGATGGTGAAGAAGCTCCTGGACTCGGTGCCCGATCATCTGTACACGGCGGTGGCCGGGATCGAGCAGTTCTGCGACGTGAACACCATCACGTTCGACGAGGCGCTCGGACGGCTCAAGGCGTTCGAGGAACGCACGGAGCGGCGCAAGCAGCGCAGCGGCGGCGAGCGCGGCGACGGTCAGCTGCTGCTCACGTCAGCACAGTGGGAGGCACGGCGTCGAGCACGCGGCGGCAACAACGACGACGACGACGCGTCGAGCAGCGGGGACCGTGGCAGGCGCGGCATCGGCAAGTGCAACAACTGCGGCATTCGCGGCCATTTCGCGCGCGACTGCTGGAGGCCGAAGAAGGAGAAGGCGATGATGATCGCCGACGTCAAGGAAGAGGACCTGCCAGGCCTCGACTAGGTCATGGCTTAGGGGGGAATGTGTTGGCAATAAGCCATGTGCGCCATTGCCGTGCCATCGAGGTGTCAGTGCACTGGGTCGAGGTCCGTGGCGTGCATGGCGGGTGCGTGCGTCCGTGGCGCGTCTGTGCGCGTGTGTGTTGCGTGCGTGTGTGTGTTAGCCGTTAGGGGAGTAGACCAGGTCCAGCACGGCGAGCTGGCCGCGTTGATCGCGTCAGGGCGCGGCAGGTGCGCGAGCCGGAGCGTGCGGACAGTGGCGAGGTGGGCGCGTGGACTGCGTCAGTGCGCGTCCTGGGCGCGGCCGTGGCATCGTGTGTGCGTGCTAGTGCGGCTATAAAAGCCCAACCTATGTACTCCATTGTTGCATCGAGTTGGTGCTCGAGAGAAATCGAAAGCCGTCAGTGCGGCCGCGTTAGTGCGCGAAAAAATTCAGTTTCGTCAGGCTTTTGTTTTCTGTTCTATCTTCTTCCACCTCCGTTTGATCACCGCCGTGAGCTGAGAGATAGCTAGGTTGCCATTTGGCAACAACACGGTGTGGCCTCCATCTCCCTTTCCCGATCGATCCAACAAGAGCTAGCTAGCTCGTATTGGTCCAATGATCTATCAAGGGATCACGTACTAGTCTAGCTACTCACATACGGGTACAATCAATCAAGCTAGTACAGCCGGGACAGAAAAACAATACGCCTGAAGAACAGATGGGAGGAGAAAAAAAGATGTGGGGTTGGCAGGTGGGTCCCATGTCCACCTCAGCCCCATGTCCACGTGTGATGCCAACTAGGCTCTTGCCGATGGGTCCCACTAGTCAGTATGGGTGCCAAAATATGATTAGATAGGAATTTACGCAATCTGTTATCATTAGCCCCATGGTTGATACATTTTTGCAAAAATCACCAAAAATAGTACTGATTTGTGACCTGAGCCCCAAATGTGGTAGATCCGTGTAATTTACTCTCTCAAAATGGAAATGCAAAAATCTGCTTACTAATCCTCTCGATGTCACCAACAAATAATACTATATACTTTTCAAAAAGTAATTCCGCAGCAACTCATCCATCACTAGTTAATTATAACCACTAATTTTTTACGGGGAATTATTTTCGCCATTTTATCGGCAAAAATACCCACATATATGCATAACACACACTTGACACGTTTGTAAATCTCGGTTAAAGATCGTTACTCTGATAACTTAATACACAGGAGTCGGATGGTATTTCGCAAGAACTTTATGGTGGGCGCATGCGAAATTTATGAGGCGACATACGAAGAGGGGAATGAGCAGAAGCTGCCGTGTCAGTGGTAGGTGGGGCCCACGGTCCGACAGGTGAGAAGATTGTCTGGTGAGTGACGAGGCAGGAGGAGTTCTGGTTCTGGCCAAGGTTTTGGTTACCGTTTTGAAAAAAAATCTCGGAGGGGGCCGGAAGTCCGGTAACCACGGTAACCGGAAAATTTCCGGCGCTTACCGGACGAGATTCTTACTTAAAATTTGAAATTCAAACATAAAACGATAAAAAAAAATTAAAAACGTATTTTGCGAGGAAGAATTTGTCACAAATTTAAACGGTCCTGAATTTTTCGCCCGGTAAACTCATTTACCGGAGGGGGCCGAGAAATCCGGTTACCGGCCGGTAACCGCGGTAATTCGACCGATAACCAAATCCCTGGTTCTGGCCCGTTCCCCAGACCAGAAGTGGCTTTCGCCTCGTGGGAATCTTTAACTGCATCATACATAGATCACGTCTTCTGCGGCGTAAACTTTGAGCCGAAAAAATATGCGCTGCGTCAAGTTAAAAGACATGACGTTTTTTCTAAGAGGAGTGTGAGACTGTGAATGAGCTGTGTGCTTAACATGCCAAGATGTCGACAGTAACAAGATGATGCCCGAGAGAGGCTCATTCCGTCAGTGCAATAGACAGCACGAATGCTCAAAAAACTAATTAGAGAGGTATATCCATCCGTCATCCATAAAGTTGTGGTCTTTTCAAGCTGAAGCTAGAATGAACAAAAAGAAATGCATAACATATTGGACCAGATGGAGATTGCTACCTAGCTCCACCAACTGAGAATCTGAGATGCCACTACAAGATGATATTGTACATATACCCCACTCCATGATAAAGAAATATAACCAGTACTAAATTTATTTTGAATGCCAAAAGGAACATACTTGCCACTGCATCCGCCAACCAAGCCGTATTCACGTCGTCATCGAGCAACCATGAAACGTCGCTGCAGGGTTCCACACGAACCATCCACCATCATCTTTTTCTTGTACTATCTCCGTTCACAAAAGGATGTCTCAACCAACTTCAAATTTGGATGTATCTAGACATAATTTAGTGCGTAGATACATCCAAATTTAAAGTTAGTTGAGACATCTTTTATGAACAGAATTCTTCGTAGTACCAGAATGCCTTGGTCGCTTCCAGAGAAATTTAAGCAACGGTCTTCGTCAACAAAACCAGTGCAAGGCGTCAGTCTTGGAGGAGACAATTAAAAGGTTGGAATTTTCCTGCAGAAAGAAGCTCCGCAAGCTGTACTCGCCGGTCCTACAAGGCTAACAACTGTTTCTAAAATGACCTGACCTTTTTTGGGTACAACTCTGAACTTTGAAGAATCCCCATTTTGGTAGGGCACGTGCTCGTACATAGAATTTCAGATCATTTTGAGGGTTCACCAGTTCCAGCACGGCCACGTTGGTCAAAGGAAAGTACACATTTTAGATTTCGTGGCGACAGACTGATCACGTTCGAACAAATTAAGGGAGCAAAACTTTATGGAGAAAAAATATAAATTTGTTCACAATATACTCTCTCCGTTCCATTTTAATTGACTCACATATATCTAGATATGGATTTAGTGTTAGGTATATCCATATCTAGATATATGTGAGTCAATTAAAATGGAACGGAGGGAGTACATCATAGATAAATAGGGTATGAGAGTGTCAAGTGACAGTTCTGGCGCAATTTAAAAAATATGGCGCAGTTAGTTGCCAGTGTAAATAGTACGAAACCGACAACTGGCGGCCACGCTGGAACGTTAGTGAGCTGGTATGTCAACGATTTAGCCCTATGGTCAACGATTTAGCTGCTTGAAGTCCCTACGATGGAACAATTAGGTCCTTGTTTTCTTTCCTATTCACGTTTTCTCCTTACTAAGCCTCTGTTTGATTTGTTTTGATCCGGCCCGACCCGATCAACACGTACACATCCATCCCAAGGATTTGGGCGGCCAACCCGGACGTGGAGCTCGGCGCAGTCATTAATGGAGGAAAAGCGATGTTCAAAAAAAATGGAGGAAAAGCCGTGCATGCGCACATGGGACGCAGTCCCTCCCGACTAGGTAAGTGCCGCATCGTCATAATTTCGTCGCAGATGGGCTGGGTTGATCCCTGCTACATGATCAGCTTGTCAACGTGTTAAATTCTTTTCGAGAAAAAGGAATCCCTGACGGGTTCCCAGTTTCAATTAAGAAATTGGCTGGTGTCATGCAGCAACATCAATACAAGAGTCTGTTGTTTGCAACAAAACTACAGCTAACCTGTAATAGAAACTGGGAAGCGCTAACAGGAAACCATTACATGAGAGCGGCGATATTTAGCTCGGGCTACATGTAGCCTTTTATTTTACAAAATTTGAAATCATATTTTGGAGTTTAAAAAATCTGGAACAAATTCTGGATGTATATTATGTTGTCTTCTACCAACGTATAAAATCACAAAAATAAATATGTTGTATTTTGCGCAGCGCAAAAATGGTAAAATATGAATCTGAAAATAGTGAATAGTGCCAAATTTGTACTCTCCAAAATTTGTCCGATTTTGTTATTTTTGTGTAGCTCGGAATATGAATTATTTTGGGTTGAGATTTTGCACGGTTGTAGAATGCACTATTGTCGACGTCTGAGTTTTTTTAAGAATTTTTTGGAACGTCGAAAATATGATTTAAAATTTGGCAAAATAAAGGGTAACATGTAGCCCGGCCTCCCTTTTGACTTTCCGACCATTACATAAATACTCCTCCGTTCCTAAATATAAGACGTTTTAGCCTTTTTTCTAGATTCACATGTATCTATGTGTATCTAGACACATATTAGTGTGTATGTTCATTCCTTTCACTCAGCATCAGACACTATGTGAGATAGTTAAAACATCTTATATTGTGGAACGGAGGGAGTACATAGTAAAACAAAGCAGCTTCCTTTATAAAAACATATTAGTTTTTGCAACTAGCTTCGTCTACTCTGCAGATCATACATGAGCAGCTCCAAAGTCAAAGTGCTATTACCTCCGATTCGATCTAACAACCTGTGTGATGGCCGGTTAACCGTTTAATTTGGTGGACTTCTTCTCGGGTTGTACTCTCGTACGGATCACATGCTGTCGGGTGACCGAGACGACTTGGTTTACCTTGGTTATTCTATCCATCGATCTCTGCATGCATCTGAATCTGATCATCGTGAGCAGTACATGCTGGTGGTTGAATGGAGTTTTTCATCCAACTTGCGTACACGTACTAGCATTACCATTGGAGATTGTATAGTTAGTTTATCCGCCATCTCAATCGGTGCAAAATGAATCCACTCCGAAAGAGTCACATAGTCAAGCCAATCCGTTCATCATGCTGAAATATGGTATCTGAACCAATGTAGTTATGGCAGACGACAACGAGCTTAAACTGTGAATTAGTATTTGTTTTTTCTGAAGGTTTCCTCTGCTTTCACCGAGTTACAACAGTTTCTTTCTTTTTCTACCATGTGTGTCGATACCGCGACTTTATTGATCAAATAACATCAATATTGGACCAGATGGAGATTCCTACCTAGGTTGAGACATCCTCTAATGGACGGAGGGATACATTTTATTTGAATGCCAAATAACATACTTGCCGCTGCATCCGCCAACCAAGCCGTATTCACGTCGTCATCGAGCAACCATGAGACGTCGCTGCAGGGTTCCACACGAACCGTCCACCATCATCTTTTTCTTTTGTAGTTTCTGCACAGTACCAGAATGCTTGGTCGCTTCCGGAGAAATTTAAGCAATGGTCTTCGTCAACAAAACCAGTGCAAGGTGTCAAGGTCTTGGAGGAGACAATTAAAAGTTGGATTTTTCCTGCAGAAAGAAACTCCTCTAGCTGCACTCGCCCGTCCTACAAGGCTAACAACTGTTTCTCTTGTTTCCATGTGGAATTGTGGACGGCCCGTAAAATGACCTGACGCATCACCAAAAAATCGCCGCACAAAGAAAAAACCGTTGCAATATTTCCTTGCTACAACTCTGAACCTTGATCTGTTATCTGTTCGTTTTCTCCAAGTTCAGTTGGGCATTGTCATGTTTTCGGTCTGAATCCTCTGCTGAATTAGATATCGTTTCTTTTTTCATAAATTGCAGGAGTTGAGTGTCCTTTTCGATGTTCCTGGAGGAAATGTATCGCCAGTTCAGCGTGGAACCGTCCTCGCGCTGTCGCGTTCAGGTAGCACCGGTGGAAGTCGCCGGATGAGACCTGGGTGACACGCAGCCAAAAAGGACCTCCCACCGGGCGGCCGTTGCGTGTTGACGAGGTCGCGCGCGTCATGCCATGCCACGCCACAGTTTTTCTCGCCATGTCCGGCCGCCGGGATGCGAACGCCGCATCTGACTGAAGCGCTCGGCAAACCCCGGCGCTGCAAGTTCGATCGAGCAGCGGCCAAAGATAAGGTCATCATCTAGTTTTTCTGTGGTACTAGTTCTCATAGACGCAAAGCTATTTCCAAGAGAGTGTACTCAATAACAAGGAGAGGAAAAGAAAGTTGGCATTAGCACCAAAAGAGAAAAGATAAACGGGGAGAGGTGGTCAAGCGTGGATTCTCGAAGCTAGCTCAGTAGCTTAGCCGCCATATACGAGGGAGGCGTTACTTCCCTAGTGCCGCCAACCCCGGGCACAGCATCTATGGCCGATCGAGCTAGTGGAGGAGGCGGAGAGGATAATGGCATGCGCGGTCGCGTCAACATCCATACGCCCACCGCCTCTTCTCCCTCATCCCCGTCGCCGTCAACGGCGACATCCATGGTGCCCCTTGCTTTAGGCTAACTAGATGGCAACTCATCGACAAGAACCCATATGACCCGAGGCATCTTCTTTAATTTAGTGTGTTTATTCAGGCACATAGGCTTGATTGGCTATGAGATCGTTTTAATTGCCCAGGCCAGGGGAGCCGAAACCCAGTTGCTGCTGAACTGGTATATGGACCTGGGCACCTGGTGCTGGAGCTGGACTTCCTCTGATGGAAGTGCGTTTTTTTCCGTTGAACGGAAGCTGAACTGTTTTTTCTTTGTTTTGAGGGAAGAACTGTTTTGTAGGCCCAACAAGATCTAGGCCCAAAATGCTCAGTTGGCTTGGGATTAGGCTCATGGCCATACAATCCAATGATCTGATGCAAACTGACATCATATAAGAACATTACAAGCCCCTAACAGCAGCAAAATATTGGAGTATTTCTCCGCGCACGAATCACACATCACCAAACACGGAGTTCCAGCAAAACACTATGGTTATTTCTTAGCGCTACGGATGCATATTTCGTAGAATCGTAGGGTAACGTCTCATAACCGTGAATCACAACATCACCTGTTAAGACTTGGAGGGAAACTAAAAGGTGTATCGATCGATAACCCTGTGCAGAATAATTCAGATGGCAATTAGCACCCCCGAAATGGCAGCGAGGGAAAGGCGGGGTGCTGAGGCTCCATCCACCGCGCCCAAAATGGCATGATCAGTTCAGTCCATTGTCGGTAGGTAGACACGGTGGAAACCGCTCAGGCTCAGCGTCCTCCGGCAGGTAGGGCACTTGCTCTGAGCCTGGATCGAGGCCCTGATGCACTTGTCGCAGAAGATGTGGCCGCAAGTAGTCGATGACGCATTGACCAGCTCGTTCATGCAGACTGGGCAGCTGAACTTTGGTTCCTTCGGGACCTCCTTGACAGGTGCCGGGGGTGCCTGTGTCACCATAGGTTGAAGTGTTAAAATGAGACTTAGAGAGCTGCTAACTAGTATATTATGGAATTGGCAAAGTATAGGTGTGAGTCCACCATGATTATTACAGGATTGTTGTTGGACAGTCTTGAACGGTGATGTGTAGAATTCATTCCCAGAGATAGCAGTGTGTTCACGTGCTCACCAGGAGCTTCCCCTAGAAACAAGGCAACACAAACTAAGTTAATAACAGGTAATAAGATCTACAAAGGCAAACTAGGAACTATGCAGAGCCTCTGCGCAGCAGTCCTCGTTTGCTTGCGTTAAGGCCTACACTTTCTTGTTATCCCCATGTATGAAATAAGCTTTCAAAACCTTGTGTGTCTGTTGTGGAACTACGCAACTCTTTCGGCCATTTGGCTTTATTAATTTAAAGCCAAGCTCCTCTCCACCCTTTAATCTTACAAGGAAAACTAGGAAACGAACAAATATACACATGTGTAGAGCATAAAGCTTTAGAGTGAACAATATATGCACCATAATTTAGAAATGATATAGGATACTGATACATGCTGTGAGGCTGAACATTGTTGTATCCCATTTCTAATTGATAGAAAGTCACACAAAAAAAAAATTAAGATACCAAAGTGTTTGGCTGCGCTAGGTTGAGTTGTATGGTGTGGTGTTGTCCTTCTTTCAGACATCTACATAAACCTTCTTTTCTATCAATGCATCGAAACGCAAAGCTTTTGCGTTTTCACGAAAATGAAATAAGCTTTGAAACCTTGTGTGTCTGTGTTGTGGTGTTGTGGAACGATGCTACTCTTTCGGCTGTTTGGCTTTATTAATTTAAAGCTGAGCTCCTCTCGACCCTTTTGTCTTACAAGGAAAACTAGGAAACAAAAGAAATATACACATGTGTAGAGCATAAAGCTTTAAGGCTGAATAATATATGCAGCATAATTTAGAAATGATATAGGATACAAATACATGCTGTGAGGCTGAACGTGGTATCACATTTCTTATTAAGAGTCTGAAAGAATATATTTGTAATTTCCAATAACGGATCTTCAAGGCAAACATTTTACTTAGAGCTATTCTATCATATAACAACTACTAAGTGGATGAAATTTTATCAAACACACAAGCCAGACTCTAAGAAATGTGCTGTTGAATTTTGTGCAATATGGTACCTGGTGGCAAGCACTGGCTATTGGATTTCTGTTGAATTTTTTAGTTTCAGCACGCACTGGTTATTGGATTTCTAGGGTAGAAGCCCTATAGCATGCATACAGAAGAATTAAAAGTTAAGCCACTCCGTACCCACCCCGAATGGAAATGAGCACAGGCTCATAAAAACTATCTCCAGCTGGAAGCGAGGTACCTGTGTTGGCATTCTGAGGAACCATGCATGCACCGAATGAGGAAGGACCCATGCGGTGTGTTGCATAAGACATTCCAGAATTTTCACTTGCGCCTTGCGTGCTAACAGGTGTCGGTAGACGTTGTTGGTTCTGATCAAGCAGGAACTTGATAGCAAACTGCAAGTGTGGTTCCATTGGTCCCAACGTCATATTGTAGTACTCCCTCTGCCCAAACAACCATAAAATATCAACATCTTAAATGATGAAACAGTAATGTTTACTTCTGCTCCAAATGGACTTGATTGCTAGAAATGAAGAAAGAAAGATAGCAACACCTTGTTTGGGAATTTTCTAAACAAGATTTCCTCGAGCCGCCTCGCAAGTTCCGGCAGCCTCCTTCGCCAGTCAGCCGACGATGGCTTCCTTCGTATGTACTCAAATCTGTCAATTCAAGAACAAGTTATCAAGAAATAAAAAACTATTCCCTTAACTCATATCAGATTCTGAACATCGCATACAAATTCTGGAACTGAGAAGAGGATGCAGCTGCACTCCCTTTTTTTTTTTTTTTTTTTTTTTTTTTTTGCGTGAGCCCTTGTAAACTTCAAGGAAGTCAAGACTTTGATAGTGTATATATGATCACCTCTGCAATTTTGGAAACGAAATAACGCAGGAATAATACTTGATACTATTGTTTAGAGCATACAGTTAAAATTCCTGAAGGTGATAGTGGTCACTACTCTATACTAGTAAGTTTAATGCATGGTGTTACAGTAAAAAAAAAGTTTCAAGGGTGGTAA
The DNA here is from genome assembly GCA_947311845.1 of Poa pratensis. Classification (NCBI taxonomy): domain Eukaryota; kingdom Viridiplantae; phylum Streptophyta; class Magnoliopsida; order Poales; family Poaceae; genus Poa; species Poa pratensis. The sequence goes on along the minus strand of CAMZMU010000061.1, from coordinate 40,675,370 downwards.
GTTTCTATGCAGTTCAACTGGTGCAGACAAAAGCAATTGGCACTTACATCTTCTCGCGGCTATTGTTGCGCAGCATAACGAACTGGGGATCGAGCGCTGCGGCGAGGCCCACGGCATCAGGCATCTGCTGGTGCGGTGGCGGCGGCATCCCGCCAACGCCGCTGCCACGATCCATCTGTGCCGCTTGCCTGCCCCGACAGGTGCGGCGGCCCTTTCACAGGGAAGGCCTCCACGAGAGCAGCGGACCCAGAAACGAGGCTCGGGCTAGTGATTGAGGAGGGCACACCTACGAATCGAGAGACGGAGGCCGTACGGAGGCGAACGGCGGCCGGCGACGGCGGCAAATGAGGGTTGGGACTTGAGGAGGAAGGTGGGAGGGAGGGGAAAAAAGACTTGACCAAGGCCTCGGCATATTTCCTTCCTGCCAAGAAATTTTCGCGGAGATGCGCACGCAGTGCTGCCGGCGCATTGCTAATTTCATACTCCGTAAACGTTCAAGTGGGATAGCTAATTTATTATCGAAATCACTAGAAAATGCCATTTCTTTCTCTCTTGTTGTAACTTATGACGCTGTGCATGCTCAAGAAATTTCACACTATGAGAGTTTTGGTGAGGCTATTTTTCCCCGACAGAGAGATTGTATATAAGTTTATTTTTGAGATTCAAAATTGAAAAGGGGCGCTTGCTCGCAAAAAAAAAAAAAAATTGAAAAGGGGCGAACAATCAGATGTACTGTTCTTTTTCTGAACAATTTGACTGGTCGTACGCAAAAAAAGGACTCCGTATGAAAAGTTATGCTTACTTTAGTGAACACCGCTAAACCGACTCCGAAATGAAATAGCTAATTCTCTTTGTGATAGTTAATTCTCAATTTAACATAACCCAACTCTGTCGTAGTTGTGTTATCTTAGCAGGGCTTGAGATTATTTGTCCAACACTACTCTCGCCGGCTACGAAATACGTGAAGCATCTCGCGATCCCCTCCCCCCCATGGGCGATGAAGGCATGCTAACCCTAGCGCAGCCCATTCTCCCCTCCTCCCCCGTTGTCGTCGGCAAAGTCGGCGCGGTGTATAGGGTCCATATTTTTTTTACATTTTTTTAGAATTACTAAATTATTTTTAGCATATAGGGTCTATAATATAGATTGTCTAATGACCATCAATTTAATCCATTAATTAGTATGCACGTTAAATGTCACTTAACTCATGCATGTATGCACGAGAAAGTCAAAGAATCATGATGATTAAATGACAGCATATTCCTCCTTATCACATGTATTTCTAATTAATGGTTCTTTTCCAACTCATTAACATTACTTTATTTCCTAATCGCAAAGCTATCAGGAGCGGTTAGATTCCCTCCTCGCTTGAGCTTGTGTGCATGTGCCAAAAATTCACGTCCAACGGTTTTTTGGTTTTTGTCTTTGTTCCGAGGGAAGAATTGTTTTCAAGGCCCAACAGGATCTAGGCCCATATTGCTCAGTTGGCTTGGGTTTAGGTCCATGGGCGGCCATACAATCCCATGATCTATAAGATGCAAACTGAGACATCATAGAAGAACATTACAAGCCCCTAACAGCAGCCAAATATTGGAGTATTTCTTCGCGCATGAATAACATATTACCAAGCACAGAATTCCAGCAAAACACTAGGTATTTTGTAGCGCTACGGATGCATGTTTGGTATGGTAACAAAGTACAACATACCCTGTTAAGACTGTTGGAGGAAAACTAAAAGGCGTATTGATACCCCTGAGTTGAATATTTCAGATAGCAATTAGCATCCCCAAATGGCAGCGACGAAAAGGGAGGGGTACTGAGGCTCCACCACGCAAAATGACTTGATCAGTTCAGTCCATCGTGGGTAGGTAGACGTGGTGGACAGGGGCGGATCCAGGATTTGAGTATAGAGGGGGCGAGGCCGACAATAACTGTACAAGTAAAATAAGATTAGGATACACAACAATATATCGTCTTTTGTGCTTTTAATTTTAGTTATCATGAATTTAGTACTCAATAACATTTTTTAATCGGTAGTATGCGACCAAAATAGCATCAGAGGTTGCTCCTCTCCCAATTAGATTTACATTTACAATACTAAGGTGATGCTTAATTTTTTATTTTTTCGTGTGGCATAGCGGTTCAAAAAACAAAAATAGCATTTTCCCAATCAATCTTCGTTTTTGTACCGTGGAATTATAGGTTGATTAATTTACAACTAGACTGATAGTTCCTAACGAGTAGTGTGTAACTTTGAATCGATGTACAAAATACTAATTAACTAGTGTGTATTTCATAATCGATCAAACTGAAAAGCTAAACACTGCAGTAGATTTTACTATAACATACCTAGGTCAGCCGTTTAAGACTCGCATGGCCACGCCGCCCGGTTTGAGACTCGAATAACCAAGGCATCATGGACAACATGCAAGCGCGGCAATGATACCGCCATGGAGATTACGTCGACAGTCAACGATGATCCAGTGAATCCTGGCGGCGGCTGCTGGTATGCCCTAGACTGTCGGGCGGACTGCAGCAATCAAGTGGAAAGGGTGCATATGTGCGTAGAGCTGAACCGATCTCTCCTTTGTGGCCATCGTGGGGTAGATATTGCTGGGCTTGGCTAGTTAGCCCACTCAGACGTTGGCCTCTTAGAGAAATACTTAATACAACTGGATATGTGCTAATGGCCGCGTACTAATTACAATTAACGAAAGCTACTAGGCGCGGTACTACTAGTCCCGGCTAAAATCTGTTGGGGGTGGCCGGACCATGGCGGGGGCCAGGCCCCCGCTCGTCCCCCCCTAGATCCGCCACTGGCGGTGGAAACTGCTCAGGCTCAGCGTCCTCCGGCAGGTAGGCAGGGACGGAGGAAGGGGGGACGAGCAGGGGCTTAGCCACCCCCAAGAATCAGATTTTCTTCACAAATCGCTTAATACTCATGCTCATATTAGCAATTCTAAGCCATTTTCGCCCCCTCCAACAAGATTCTGCCCCCTCCAAGCCTGAGAGCTGGCTCCGTCCCTGCAGGTAGGGCACTTGCTCTGAGCCAGGATGGAGGCCCTGATGCACTTGTCGCAGAAGATGTGGCCGCAGGTAGTCGATGACGCATTGACCAGCTCGTTCATGCAGACTGGGCAGCTGAACTTTGGTTCCTTCGAGGCCTCCTTCAGAGGTGCAGGGGATGCCTGCGTCACCATAGGTTGAAGTGTTATACCAAGACTTAGGGAGCTGGTAACTACTATATTAAGGTATTAGCAAAGTATATAGGTGAGAGTCCATCATGATTATTACAGGAATGAAGTTGGACATTCTCGAGAAGTTATGTGTAGAATTTGTCCCCAGAGATAGCAGTGTGTTCACGTGCTCATCACGAGCTTCACCTAGAAAGAAGGCAACACAATTTAAGTTAATAGTGTTGTATCCTCTAGGATCAACGAGCACAAGTTTGAGCCACAACCAGAAGATGATTAGAAAAATTACCTTGATCTTGTGGTGCTGCCATCTTCTTCTTCTACTTCCTTACCACCAGCAGCTTGATCTGGTGGATGAACTGGTCCTTCCCAGTGCTTACAGTGCTAGCTTGATCTGGTGGATGAACTGGGAGAGAGGAAGAGAGACTGAGAGCAGCAACAACAGTCGTAGCTCACTTCTCCTCTGGATGGCTCTCTCATCCTTTTATTTATCTTAGCACTGTGCACTGGGGGAACCAGCACCGTTGGATATTAATTTGATGTCCCCGATCAGGACACCTCTGGTAGGTACTATAGCACCGACCTACTGTAGCAATTTTTACTGTGTCTACAGTTTAGACTGTAGATCAAAATATCCAACATTCTCCCCCTTGATCGTAAGGCTAAACTTTATAAGCCCACTTATAAATAAAATGGCATACGAGATAAAAGGATTACTGCGGTCAATTGTTTAGTACCACAAAAAACCAATTACTACAATATACCACCCCATCTCAAAATGGAACTTCTTTAACTTATGAGCTCCATAAACTTTATTCACATCATTCATTAGCTTTATTTCATAATTCTCTTTACATAAACATCATAAATATTACAGACTCATCTTTTGATAAAATGGTACACCAAGACAATAGATTACAACAGTCAATTAAGTACTGCTGAACCAAGTGACTATGGTTCCCATTCGATCTCAAAATGAGCCTTTTGGGGAGATGGTGCTATAATGGTCCCAAGAGTGTAGTTTCTCTTCATATTTTCTCGTGCATATCATTATGCGCGCACTTTTGAAAAGAAGAGAAATTTGGTTTTCCAGAATCATAATTTGTCCCATAATAGTGAGCTGCCATTTAATCTTTATGCCGACAACAATAGAAGGCAAGCCTCTTTAAATATGGTGCTCAACACTTACTATCTTAGTGTAATGCTTAAGCACCCATTAGTTACTTTATATGTTGTTCAACACTTATACTTTAGATCTAATACTTATTTGTCGAACACCAAAATTTAATTCATCAAGGCCTTGAACATGTTTGATTCTGGAATTAACTTTTCACGATGTCTTAGGTATGGCAGATACCTATAGACACGTTGCTCGAATAAACCACACTCTTACATAGTGAGTTCCGGGATAATTTTCCTAAGAAAATTCCTTATTCTTAAATCTATATGGATCAGGGACATGAATCCATACCTTAAAGACTTAGGGATTCAAGCATGCCATAACTCAGTTTGCATCCTTGACGATGCCTCAAGAGAATTGGGTAAAACCACTCCACAATATGGCTCTCCCTGCAAGGTGAAACTTTTGTGGATAAAACTTAAGATGATTTTCATTCCTTGCATAATTCCTTAAAGACCCACAACTTGGTGGTCATAATATTTCTTAAATGTGTGCATGTAATCACTTAGTGTGATATATTATCACAGAGTTCTTAATAATTTTCCAGGGGTCCAATCCTGGACTTATGTCTGCCAGATATCCCGGTCACAAAATCTTAAGGGCACATAATAACTTAAACATTAGTGGCAACATGAGGAAAAACTTAATGCCCTTGAGGGAGTAAACATAAACTTTAGGGTGAACTTAATACTCCCTTTAATGGACCAATCTTAGTGAGTCTTAATAACTTTAAAGTACATCACCAAGATGAACTTGTCAACCCCGAGAGAAAACTCCCGGGTCTTATACAATATCCCTATTGCTCATAATTAACATAAGACTGATTCATCAAAAAATATTATTGAACTTTGTACCATTATAAGATGCTTATTGTCTCAAGGACAATTGATCATCATCATTAATTCTTTATTTCATAAAGGATGGTTTCCATCTCCAAAATTTTAAATTCGGTGATCATGTGCCACTTTTCTCACAAATTCCCAGTCATATCATTATATCAACAAGTCTTTCGTCAAGACCCGTTGCTTAAACTTTAGAGAGACCAATTGGGGGAAAAATGGTCCATAACCTTGACAATCTGGGAGTTAGTAGATGGCTCTATTCATGGTATCCATGACGGAGTTCTTAATTGCCATGCAATATTTGACTGCTCTCTCTTAAATTTCATAATTTTATTATCCTCCTTAAGTGATTTAGGAGAACTATTGTAGAGAGCAAAACCAAAAACTTGTATCTTACTTAAGGAAACATGGCACGAAAATTCTTAGTAATAATGATACCCTTAGGAGATGGAATTTTAAGAAATCTGACTAAAAATGGTACTCAACTTAAACCTTAATGCCTTAGTGATGGAATATAAAACATATTCGAAGAAGAGCTTCTTACTTAATAGCTTCTTACTTAATTTGTAGTTCATGGGAAGTTCATCTCTCCCCCTCGAAATGTGGACTGAGCCATAGCTCAACATTTCGACGAACTTCCATAATAAATATTCCACCTTTAGTAGAGAAGTCAATAAAACTTGTAGCATGAATCACATTATTGGAATGGAGGATGAAGAATTTAATTTAGGCTAATGGAAATCTTCCAGTAGCTTTAAACATTAGCCTCCCGTTCTTCTTTAGGACTTCTCTTTAAAACTTCCTTATTTATGAGGCCATAATATTATTATGCATATAGCATCTTTATCCAAAATGTTTACACACTTTCTTATGGATATAAAATCCTTTGAGCTTAATCACAGTCCACTTTTGTGCTTTATTGTAGATGACATAATAAAGCGAACTCAAAAGCTCCATAATTAAATCATGAGAATTTTTCATGATCAACATAATCTTATAGAATTTTGAGAAGCTTCTTCAAATTACTTCTCCATTAATGCCAGAAAACTTTATTATGAAAGAACTAGGAAATTATTTTCCTAGATCCTTACTCGCACACTCCCCCAGATTCTTACTGGATTTTGCTCCCAATAAACATTAATAGACAAGAAATCCATTGGATTCTCGTCAATATGTAATCAAGATTTCTTTAATGAGAGCTTATTACTTATACTTCATTACTGATGACCTCATGGAACAATAATATGTACATATGCTTAACTCATTTCTCATAAGAAGCATTAAATCAGCCGAAAACATTATGGCTGAATTGAAAAAGATTAGCAATAGGGATAAAATTCATGATCACAAATATTTTATAGTGATCAATGTAGAGCATAATTCCTCATGTAAACATTAATTTTTAGGGAATAACACATGTATGCAATCAACTTTGGTCAGAATGAATTCACGTGTCACAACCTATCCCAAAATAATCATTAAATCTCCAACCAAAATTTCCTTTGGTTCCATCATAATTGGAGATTACTTAGTTAGGGATAACTTAATGATCATAAAAGTTGAAAACTTCATCAGTTGATTTTTCTAGGAATAAAACAGAGGCACTTAATAGCAGAAGCGTATTTTAAGACAATTGACGTCTTTTACCTTAATTCCCCGAAGATACTTAAATATTTGTGGCATATTGCATTATGTCCATAAGCCTTATGGATGAAATCTTTCCCAGATCATAAACTTCTTTTGTTGATCTGATCCACATCAGCTTTGGCCAGAAATAGACCAGAACAACAAAAAAAATTGTGAGCAAATTTTCGTTAATCAGCTTTTGCCAGAATAACAAATACATGTCACACTTTATAGCCTCTTAAACTTATTTCACCGATCTAGCCCACATCAGCTTTGGCCAGAAATGGACAAGACCAGCAAAATATTGTGATTAGATACTTATCAATCAGCTTTGGCCAGAATGACAAATATCAGTCACACTTAATTAAATCATGTCTCTATACACTTCTTTTATTGAACAAGTCCGTGAACCAGAACAATAAAATTTTGTAGTCATGTGCTCATCAATCAGCTTTGCCCAGAATGACAAACACAAACTACACTTTATTTAAATTAGAGAGACATAATAGGAACAACTTTATAGAACATGCATGGCTTAAGGACATAAACCTTATTGATGGGCAATTAAACATGACAATCCATGGTTTAGTTGTGATATAACCATGAAAGGTCAATCTTAGGTATATTTATGCCCAAAACTTAACTATAGCTCAGATCAGAGGCCACTTAATTTGAATCCTCCCACTTGGTTTTTCTCATCATAATCCCTTTTCAGGGCATCATAATTTGCAATACCTTCTTTAGTTACTTTAGGAGGATCATGAAGGAGAGCACAATCAATGTTCGAGAAAATTAGAATGATCTAAAACTTCTCCTTCCATACAACATTCTTGCTATCATATAGTTACTCTATGCCATTAATTCTTCCGGCAATAAGAGAGACATTAAACGCTGCAAAAGGAATCAGATGCTTTAACAAGCATCATTACTATAAACTTCTTTTATTAATCAAACCCAAATTAGCTTTAGCCAGAGATGGGTAAGAATCAATAAAAATTTGTGGTCAACATACCCGCCAATCAACTTTGGTCAGAATGACGAGCATAAGCCACACTTAATTTCAGGATTTACAAATTTCTTTTGCAGCAGAAAATTTATGGCATAATGATAGCAATAATCATAATAATAATTTTTGGGGAACATCATTAACATAAAAGGCCTCATTCAAAAGATAACACATTATATATTTTGAGCAACATCCTTTAGTTATTTTAGGGTCATAACCATACTTGACATAATTGCTCATAAAGAGCATAAAAGCCCCAACTTAATTTGATTGCTCAAAATATTATTTAATTGAGGCCACAATAAAATTAAAAACTTAAAGCTCTCTAAAAAGAAAATGATTAGGGAAGCACATTATGAACTTAAATGAAGTATTATTATCCTGAGTTCAAGGCATGATAAAATGCCTTGAAACAATTAATCATAACATAATTGCCTTTAAAAAAATAAAAATAAAGCATGCATAAAATTTAGCCCTAAAATATGTTCACTTTATTACATAAAATTTGACCATTACAAGGAAAAATATTTAACATTTTTCCCTGAATTATTTATGCCCATAACAGAGTTGTTGTGCTGAGCTGGGCCAGAGAAGCATCAGCCAGCCCAGCCAGCTCCCCCTGGACACGACTGGTTTCGGCCGTAGCGGCCTGCAGGCCCAGCCAAAGCAGCTGGCCGCGGCAAGCTAAACTGCGACGCAGCCCAGCCACCCCGAACCCTAGCCTCACTCGTTCCCCTCCCTTTCCCTCTGCTTCTCCACCCGCGGCGCCAGCGAGCGAGACGCGAGATGCGGCGGCGAGGCCAGCCGCTACGGAGGAGGGCGAAGACGGCGGCGTTGTCCAGGCCCCCTCGTCGGAACTGCGTGCAGCTTTAGCTTGCGCGCAGCTCCGTCGAGCGGCTCCGGGCAGCGCCCTTTACGAGACGAGCGTGTCCCCGCGGCGGCGACGGCTGCCTTCGTCAGCTCCGGCACGGCAGCTGGACTCCATCACCGACAAGCGAGCGAGGAGGCGCAGCCACTGCCCGGTGTGATGGACGGCAAGACGCTCCGGCAGGAGCCCGAGCACATCCGCAAGCATAAGAGGTCAACCTCTTCGCCGCCATGGCCAGTGACGGCGACAAGATCCATAAGGTAATCGTCGACCACTCCCTTTAGTTCTTGATTTAGGGTTAGGGTTCATCAGAAAATGGGGAATTTCCTCAATTAGGGTTTCGGAATTTGGGGATTTTCTTTAGGGTTTGCTTCATATCACTTTATCCCCACTTTGAACTTTAACCGAAACCATAACATTAACAGAGAAGGAAATCATAAAATTGAACAGGCTAGGGTTTCGGATTTGGGGAAATCCTTTAGTGTTTGCTTCAAATTAATTTAGTTCCCCTTTGATTCATACATAAAACCGAAGCCTCAAGCCTAAAAACATAAGATAAATTGAGGAATTTCAATTTTAGGGTTCCAGAAAATTGGGGATTTTGCTTTAGACTTGCATCAGATGCTTTGATCCCCTTTAGTTATCATTAAAAATGGAACCCTTGATCAACATGTGATCTGTTAGGGCTAGAAACTTGATTATTTTAGGGCTAAATAAATTGGATCAGACATGAACAGGAAGAACAGCTTGATACTTGACATAACCTTAATAGATCAAGCATGATCTTGAGCATAGGAGAGCTCAAACTTGATGCTATCTGCTCTGATACCATTGTTGTATCCTCTAGGATCAACGAGCACAAGTTTGAGCCACAACCAGAAGATGATTCGAAAAATTACCTTGATCTTGTGGTGCTGACATCTTCTTCTACTTCCTTACCACCAGCAGCTTGATCTGGTGGATGAACTGGTCCTTCCCAGTGCTTACAGTGCTAGCTTGATCGGTAGCTGATTACTTTAGTGTGTGTGAGAGAGAGGAAGAGAGACTGAGAGCAGCAACAATAGCCGTAGCTCACTTCTCCTCTGGATGGCTCTCTCGTCCTTTTTATTTATCTTAGCATTGTGCACTGGGGGAACCAGCACCGTTGGATCTTAATTTGATGTCCCCGATCAGGACACCTCTGGTAGGTACTGTAGCACCGACCTACTGTAGCAAGTTTACTGTGTCTACAGTTTAGACTGTAGATCAAAATATCCAACAAATAGCAGTGAAATAAGATCTACAAAGGCAAACTAGGAACTATGCAGAGCTCTACGCAGCAGTCATCGTTTGCTTGCCTTAGGCCTGCACTTTCTTGTTATCCCCATGTCTGAAATAAGCTTCAAAACCTTGTGTGTCTGTTGTGGTGTTGTGGAACTATGCTACTCTTTCGACCGTGTGGCTTTAAAGCCGAGTTCCTCTTGACCCTTTTGTTTTACAAGAAAACTAGGAAACAAAAGAAATATACAAATGTGTAGAGCATAAAGCATTAAGACTGAATAACATATGCAGTATAATTTAGAAATGATATAGGATACTGATACATGCTGTGAGGCTGAACATTGTGGTATCCCATTTCTAACTGATGGTAAGTCATACAAAAAAAAGAAGTCTGAAGGAATATATTCCTAATTTCTGATAACAGATCTTCCAGACAAACATAGAGCTCTTCTATCATATAGCAACTACTAAGTGGATGAACTTTTATCAAACACACGAGCTAGACTCTAGAAAACGTGGTGTTGAATTTTGTGCAATATTTTGCTGGCTATTGGATTTCTAGGCTAGAAGCCCTATAGTATGCGTAAAGAAGATTTAATGCTAAATCACTCTGTACTCACCCCAAAAGAAAATAAGCATAGGCTCACAAAAATTATCTCCAGCTAGAAGCGAGGTACCTGTGTTGGCATTCTGAGGAACCAAGCCTGCACCACCGGATGAGGAAGGACCCATGTGGTGTGTTACATAAGACATTCCAGAATTTCCACTTGCGCCTTGCGTGCTAACAGGTGTCGGAATCATCGTCCCATAGCCCAGGGAAGATACAATCTGCCTTGCTGGTGATTGTTGGTTTTGTTGACGTTGTTGGTTCTGAGCAGTCAAGAACTTGAGAGCAAACTGCATGTGTGGCTCAATTGGTACCAACATCATATTGTAGTACTCCCTCTGCCCCAAACAACCAGAAAATATCAACATCTTTAATGATGAAACAATAATGTTTACTCTTGCTCCAGATGGACTTGATTGCTAGGAGAGGAGAAAGAAAGAGAGCAACACCTTGTTTGGGAATTTTCTATACAAGATTTCCTCAAGCCGCATCGCAAGTTCCGGCAGCCTCCTTTGCCATTCCGCCGACATTTGCTTCCTTCCTATGTACGCCAATCTGTCAATCCAAGAACAAGGTATCAAGTAATAAAAAACTATCCCCTACTTCATATCAGATTCTGAACATCAGGTTTGACAGTGTATATATGATCACCTCTGCAATTTTGGGAACGAAACAACTCGATACTATTGTTTAGAGCCTACAGTTAAAATCCCTGACCGGTGACAGTGGGCACTACTCTATATAGTCAGCAATGAGCACTTACATCTTCTCGCGGTAATGGTTGCGCAGCATCCCGAAGTGGGGATCGGCCGCTTCGGCAAGGGCCACAGCGTTCGGCATCTCCTGATGCGGCGGCGGTATCCCGCTAACGCCGCTGCCACGATCCATCTGTCCGTACAGGTGCGCCACGCCACGCGTTGGCCCTCTCACAATTCGGATGAAACGAGACTCGGACTAGAGATTGAGGAGGGCACACCTGTGAATCGAGAGGCAGAGGCCGTACGGCGGCGGACGGCCGCCGGAGACGGTGGTAAGCGAGGGTTGGGACTTGAGGTGGGGGGACTGGGAAAGGAAGGTGGGACCGTAGGAAGAACCGAAGAAGGCCCCGCATATTTCCTGCCAAGAAAATCTTGCGCACAATATGAGAGTTTCGGTGAGGGAATGCGTTTGGAGAGATTGTATGTAACTTTTCTTTCCGAGATTCAAAATAGAAAACGATATATTATTCATCCGAATTGCGAACCGTTTTATCGGTGCACTCTTTGTATCGAGATCTTCGAAGTACATAAGTAATGTTCATAAGTTTTGATAAAAAAAATTCGTACTTAAAATACTACTCCATCTGTTTCTATATGTAGAATGTATAGTTTTTGGCACGGAAAGCTCGAGTTTGCATGAGATAATGAAACATAATCAAATCTTTACAAAAATTATTTAGGTGAGTGCCATGTATTTTGGATTTTTTTCTCAAAAACTAATACACCTTAAGTGAGGAGGGCATATTGTTTGACCCAGGTCACGTGACCTACAGCTCGGCCTTCGCGAGGTCGTAGACCCGGTAACCCATCGTGTTTTGAGATTAGATTGAAACAAGCATACTTTTCGGATGAGTGAATTATTCCTTCTTTTATTGCTGGAAAAGCTTCTGCCTCCGACCTAAATTAAATCAACCTAAGTCAAGGAATGGATGGAGTATTATTCGTGCACTTCGTAATTTGGTTCGCAGTTAATTGTATTTTGGTTTGTTAGTATAACTATACTTACTATGGATACTATAAAGTAATTCCTATATTTGTCGGCTGGTACTCCTTCGAGACCTTGGCCGCTGCTGTTGTGGCCGCCTACAATCGCGAACGAATCCCGGTAATGGTTTCCTCTGCGGGAAAGCTTGAGATCCTACCACCCTTGCTTCCCTCACCACCTCTCGTAGATCCGCCTCCGCATATTCGCCTATTCATTTGGTCCGGTCATAGAAAAAAAGAGCGGGAGAGAGTGAAATTGCCCGAGAAGCCTGGCCAGACCGGCTACGTTAGGGCAGCGCGCGCCATTAACGGGACGAGGATCCCCTGACGTGGGGCAATTCTGACTTCGTCACTTACGGGTGGGGCCCACCAGGCGTGGGGCCCACATGGCAGTGACCCAAAGTCAGGGTAAGGCAGGGCTGTCAGAGGATCCGTTTCCGCCATTAACGGCCATCTGGTCCCCACATGGCAGTGACCCAAAGTCAGGGTAAGGCAGGGCTGACACGTCAGAGGATCCGTTTCCGCCATTAACGGCCATCTGGTCTGAACCGTTGCCGCCATTTCGCCTGGCAATGGGCCCACCTATCATAATTCTTGTTAGCGTGCCTAACAACAGCAGTTCTCAGTCTTTTTTTTAATTGGTATGTGTAGAGAGGGTGTTTTACCACAATTGTGGTGGTCTTATAAAATTGGAGCCTCAGTTGTGGTTTTTATTTGGAATTTTCTTTGTTCAGAGAGTTGCACAACTGATGCAGGACCATCTGAACCACCCGGAAGCTGACACCAGATGATCCGGACATAAATCCAAGTTCATGCGTCCTATTAGTTCTATAGGATCCCCGTACAAACTCCTGACATGAGAAAATATCGGAAATGTCTTTGCGCACGAACTACACAGGGGGCAAGTTCATGCTTCCACAGCAAACATACAGTACTCTTTAATGATACAAATGCAGATTAGTACTGAAGCAACGTCGCATGCTAGAGACTGTTGAAGGGAAACTAAAAGGTGATGACCCTAAGCAGAATAGTTCAGATAGCAATAAAAACCGCCAGAACGGCAGCGAGGAAAAGGGCCGCCACACCCCGCCCACATGGCTGGATCAATTCAGTCCATCGTCGGGAGGTAGACCCGGTGGAAGTTCCTCAGGTTCAGCTTCCTCCGACAGGTAGGGCACTTCTTCTGAGCCCGGATGGAGGCCCTGATGCACTTCTGGCAGAAGATGTGGCCGCATAGAGTCGATGCCGCGTCGACGAGCTCGTCCATGCAGATTGGGCAGCTGAACTTTGATATCTCCTTCACTGTTGCCGTGGGTGGCGGCGTCACCTTGGGCTGCAGTTTTTAAGGGGATCCTTAGGGTTAGGGAGGTATACCAACCGTATATGGTGTTGCAAAGTAATAGGGTAGAGCTCTTACAAAGATCCTGTTGGTTTCAAGTGTGTCCACTATGTTCGTTTCAATGTTGTTGTTGGGTGCTCTCGAGCTGTGATTTGTAGGGTGCATCCCTAGAGATAGCTGCGTGTTCACATGCTCAACAGGAGCTTCCCCTAGAACGAAAAGAAGGCAAAACAAACTCAGTTAGTAATAGGGAAAATATTCTGCTGGCTATTGGATTTCTAGTGTAGAGCTCTACGGCATGGCTACAGAAGAATTTCGAGTTAAGGCACACAACTCTAAGGATATGAATATGAGTACAATTTCTGTAAAACACCTGGCAGTGAGGTGCCCATGTTAGCACTATGTGGAACCAAGCCTGCAGCAGATGAAGGACTCGTGTTGTATGGTACATAAGACATTGTAGAATTTTCATTTGCACCTTGCGTGATACCAGGTGTCAGAGTCGTCGTCCCATAGCCACGGGAAGATGCTACCCGTCTCGATAACTGTTGGTTTTGTTGAAGTTGTCGGGCACTACAGATCTGGAGAGCAAACATCAAGTGTGGCTCAATTGGTCCCGTCGCCATATTGTAGTAATCCATCTGCCCAAACAACCAGAAAATATCAATTGCTAAACTGATGACACAGTGGTACCTACGTTTGCTCAGGGAAGGAAGGACCATAGCTACAAAAGAAGAAGGAAAGAGAGCAACACCGTGTTTGGATGTTCTCTAAACAAGATTTCCTCGAGCCGCCTCACGAGATTCGGCAGCCTCCGCTGCCACTTAGCCGCCATTGGCCTCCTTCCTAAATACCCAGATCTGCCAATTAAACAAGAAGTAGTAAATCAAAAACTATTTTGTTACTACAGTTATGTAAGTACTCCCTCCGTATCAAAATATAAGTCGCACTACCACTTACCACACACATATATCTAGACATGTTTTAGTGCAAGATTCATGTGAACCTTGTACTAAAATATGTCTAGATACATGTGTGTGGTAAGTTGATAGTGTGACTTATATTTTGATACCGAGTGAGTATGTAGCTAAAATGTTGCAACTGAGAAAGTTATTCAACTTCATCCCCAAAGATACATAATCCATGTAATCAATTGTTAACTTCAAGGGAGTAATTATTAACTTTGATATTATATAGATCTACTCTGTAATTTTTGGAATGAAATGACGAAGTAACAAGACTGGATACTACTGTTGTTCAGAGAACAAACTAATAGCCCATAACTAGTGAATCAGTAATTAATGTCTATTCCCTCCGAATTGTCAGAAAATTTAGGAAAAATATGTTCATTAAAATTGTAGTGAGCACTTACATTTTCTCTCGGGTATGGTGGCGTAACATCATGAGTTGGATGTCGAACCCTGTGGCCAGGCCCACCCCATTGTGCAGCTGCTGATGTTGCGCTGGAATATCGTTGGCAGCATCAATGCCACTACCACCGACCGATCCATCAACCCTTCCCGCCTCGGTAACTAGAGGTGGTGGGGTTGGGACGACGTAAAAGGGGGAGGAGGAGCAAAGGTGACGTGACTACGAGGACTCCCGGAGCCGCGGTCACTAACAGTGGACCCCGTCATCACTTATATAGTCCAATCACCGAAGAGGATAAGCGGAGGCGCACTTAATTACCTCTTAGGCACTTATCCAGCGAAATTAATTCCTACCAAATAAGTGTTACAAAATTATTTTCTGACATCAAACATTAATCTTGCAAAATTACTCCCTTCCAATCAATGTTGTCGAATTAATTTCCGCAATATTTCTTGGCAGAAAATAATTGTGAAACATTATAGTTTGATAGCAGCAATTAATTTTGCAACAATTGTTTGGTAGAAACTAATTCCCTCTTGGACAACAATAATTTGGAATTAGTTCCTACCAAACAATGTCGCGAAATTACTTTCTACCACCAAACAATAAAATTACATAATTATTTTCTGCCAAACAATTTTGCGAACTCAATTCTAAAACATTGTTTGGAAGGAAGTAATTGTGCAACATTAATGTTTGAGAGCAGCAAACAATTTTGCAACAATTGTTTGATAGGAATCAATTTCTCAGGATTAGTGACTAAGAGGTAGTTAAATCTGCCTCTGCTTATCCTTCGATGATCAAACTATATCAGTGGGGCCACGACGGGGTCCACTGTTAGTGACTGCGGCTTGGGGAATCCTTGTAGCCACGTCACTATCGTTCCTCCTCCCATCTATTCCTCCATCCCAACCCCACCACGTCTAGATACAGAGGCAGGCGGAGCCGATGGATCACGTCAGTGGCAGTGGCACTGGTGGTGTCAACGGGACTCTACCGCAACATCAGCAAGCGCACAATGCGATGGGCCTGGTAAGAATTAATTCCAAATCCTTATTGACCAAGAGAATAACTACTTTCTGCAAAAAAATGCTGCGAAATCAATTGCTGCTACCAAACAATAGTGGTGCACAATTATTTTCTGTGAAACAATGTTGCACAACTATTTCACAAAATTGTTTGGAAGGAACTAAATGCGCATCATTATGTTTGGTGGTGAAAGGATCGTATGGCCACCTAGAGGGGGGGGGGGGGGGTGAATAGGTGCTACTCCAATTTTTAATTCTTTTTCGATTAAGGCTTGACTAAAAGGTAAATTCTCTAGATATGCAACTATGGTGAATTTACCTATATGACAAGTTAAGTCTAAACAAGATAAGATACAAGTAGTAAATAACTAGAAAGGATTAACCGATAGGAAAGCACGCGGAGACAAGGATGTATTCCCGAGTTCCTCCTTTTTAGGGGAGTACGTCTCGTTGGAGGGTGTGAGCTTCAAACTCAAGATGCCACAAAAGGCTTCACCCTATTCTCCGATGAACCTCGCACAAAAGCTCGGTCCACCTTTCTTTATCGGAATCCTCCAAAGCGGAATCCGGAGCACAAAAGCTCGTTACAACAACTTGAGGCTCAACCCACAAAAGGATTGGGGCTCTCAATCACCAACAACACCTGCTACACAAAAGTAACAAGCAAGTGAGAACAACAAGATGCCTAGGTTTTCCTAGTGGAAACCCTAGGCTCGAATCCCTCAAGTGAATGAAGGGGAAAAGAAGAACGCTTTGGTGAAGTAGTAGATCCGGGCCTTCTCCTTCAATCCTCCAAGTATGAGTGAGTTTGGGTGGAGGGATTGGGAGATCTAAGAAATCTTGAGCTTGCAACAATGGTGTTTTTCTTGTAGAGGCGAGCTACCAAGCAAGAGGTAGGTGAAGGGCATTATATAGCCCTTCCAATTTCTGGCCGTTGGAGCCCTTTTTCCCGAGCCAGCGGTAGTACCGCTGCACCGGGCGGTACTACCGCTGGCGCCTTCTGCGCTGTGGTCCAAGCTGCACGCTGACTGTGCAATTGGAACTTACTGAGCGGTACTACCGCCCAGTCGCCGGTAGTACCGCACATGGCCATCTGATGCTCCATTTGGCGGTACAGCGAGCGGTACTGCCGCCGTGGTGGTCAAACCAACGCTGACCACCATGAGCCAGCGGTACTACCGCCCGTAGTACCGCTGGTACTGCCGCACATGGGCGCCCGAACCCCATTTCAGCGGTACTGCGAGCGGTACTGCCGCGCCCCTGTAAACCAGGAAGGCACAGCGGTACTACCGCCCGAAGGGGCGGTACTACCGCCCAAGGACAGTAAACACTCGATTTCTTCCTTTTCTTGATGCGAGATCAATGGCAATGTTTGCATAAACCTGATCACACTTAACAAGGGGTTAGAGGCACATGTTGTATTGTCAGCATCACCAAAACACGAGTAAGAGCAATTCATGCTCTTTCAATCTCCCCTTTTTGGTGGATGATGACAATACAACAATTTGTAAAAAAATTAGACAGAGCTCCCCCTAAATGTGTGCATATTAACGGACAGCATTTGAATGCTCATGTGCACAGCAAATAGGATCAACACTCCCCCTAACTTTTACAAACTGTGCAAGATAACATAGATCATATCACAACATATAGATCATATCAAAACATAAGCATGGGAATAAGGTTTAAGGTTCAACATGTCTTACACCATGCATAACAAACGAGGTTCACAACATAAAAACGACAAATAACCAAGTTCACAAGCGCATAAACAAACCAAACAAGAAGAGCGCAACACTTGTGACTTTCCCATGCAAAACCCACGAAGACCTAATAGATATTTCTCCCCCTTTGGCATCAAGACACCAAAAGGAGAGAAACCGATGCTAACGCCCCGGGTTTACTCATTGCTTGGGGGGCGAGGGCGACGACGAGAGGACACTTCTTCTTCATCACCATCATAGTCCGACCAAGTGAAGATTTCGCCTTGAGAGTTCTTTGCTTGCCACTCTTCATAAGTTGGAATGTTCTTCTCCGAGCCGGAAGCAACTTGTTCACCTAGAGCACGGCGATGTTCAATGTCGAGTTGACGAGCACGCTTCTCTTTGTCTTCACGTTCCCATGCCCTCTTCTCAATAGCCTTGGACAAACCAAACACTTTCTTCATTTGACGAGCCATCCAAGTGAAGCCACTCTCCTTGGCAGCCCGAGAGGGACCTTCATCACCTACAACTTCCTTGTCCTTGCCCCTAGTAGTTTTGGTACCCTTGGTATCCTTGACCTTCTCCGTATGATCTTTGACACGGAGTTGCTTGGGCTTGTGGATGATCCAAGTGTTGTGGTCACTAAGACCCTGAGAGGGATGCTCGTTGGCCCACTTCCAAAGGATAATCTTCATGATGAGGGGGCCGAAGCAAGCATTCTTCTTGAAAATGGTGACGTTCCAAATCTCATTCCAAAGATAATCCATAACATCCAGTTTCTTCCCTTTGGTTTTCATACGATGAGTCATGACCATCAAGGTAACTAGGTAGCTGTGAATTTGATCCAAATTTCCAACCTTGGGATTGATGGTTTCCCGGTAAATGCGATGCATGATCTCATACGGAGGGTAAAGAGCATCGGTCCAATGGGGACCAAAATCTTCATATCCAAGCATGGATCCAATATCACTCCAAAGAGCGGTGAGCTGCTTGTCTTTCGACATCCAAGTGATGTAGCGGGGCTCCTCGGTGCCAAAATAGACGGTGGCGAGGAATTGGCAAACTAGAGCTTCATCATAATTTTGTTGGAGAGTGATGAAAGGAACAATCCCAAACTCATGGCACATAGACAATGCTTCTCCAAAGTATTCGGGCTTTCTCTCCATGTGAGGGATATCAATGTACCTCAGCTCTAGCACATTGTCATTGGGCTTGCGATAAAGTATCTCATTGTAGCACTCCTCTTGAAAACGGGTATGGAAGAAGGGATTGGTGCCCCGAAACTGAGGAGTCAAATTTACTCGATCAACTGCATATGGATCTCTTTTCCTCATGGAAGTGTAATCTTTGTCAGACATCCACTCGCTGTCAAGTGCTTGTTCTTGTTGGCAGCAGCTTTCTTCTTCGGAGCAGCCTTCTTGCTCTTGGTGACCGAGGGACCATACACTTCTTCCATTGTGGGATCAAACTCCTCGTCCATCTCGTCAACCCTAGGTTTCTTTCCCCGAGTCTTAGAACCACTCGAACCACCTGTGAATAGCATGGGGTAGGAAAGCATGGAGATGAGAAACACACAAATATTTCATGGTAGAAAAACCAAGAACACGAGTGAACATAACTTGGAGGAAACAAATGCTAGGTGGGAGTACAACATCTAGGAAGGTTGGATTTGGCACAAGATGGTGATACATTCACAGAGGAACATGAAAAACATCCATAGTCATATCCAACAAATCTAGATGGAGAACTACAAAACTAGCCATAGATTCTTCACAAGATTCATACACAGGGTTCTAGGCATCCTAGATTGCATCTCTACCACACCAATTTGTCAAGAACACCACGAGGAAAGCAATCTAGTCATCTCCATCCATCAACTAGATGAGAGAGAGGGAGAGAGCTTACCGGTGCTCATGGCAGAGGATCGAGGGAGGGAGAGATGCCCGAGAGGTCCCGGGGCCGGGGGTGCAAGAACCACGGCCGGGGGAGCTCGGTCCCGGCGGAGAGGATGGCCGGCGGCGGCGGATTCACAGGAGGAGAGAGAGGGGCGGATGGGGAAAATGGAAGGATTGACTTTCACCCATCCGCCCGTGCCCTTATCCTGGAAAAATCCGCACGAGCGGTACTACCGCTCGATCCAGCGGTAGTACCGCCCCCGATTCCTGCGCGGCCCGGGCAGCGGTCCCACGCGCTGGCAGGGGCAGAGGCACCCGAGCCAGCGGTAGTACCGCTCCATGGGCCGGTAGTACCGGTGCCAGGGGGCAAAAACTTTTTATGGCTCAAATTGAAGCCGTAAAAAGGATTTGTCACCGGTTCCGACCAACAACTTTGTCGAGAGCATGAAATAAAAGGTATTTGAGACTGAGTGGCTTAGGATAAAGTTGAGGCTTAGGATAGAACTCGAAACTGGAGAGAGAGAGTTTACCCAAAAATGCAAGAATCGACACGAAAGGCCAAATTTGAGCACTCTCCCAAAGCAAAAAGGTCTAAAATACCCAAATAAGAGCCAAATAAGATCAACTCCTCATAAGGAGGAGGGCGGTGGCCTAGGCCACCATGTAAGAGTGTATGTGGTGTGACACCGCGAAGATATATCTTGGGTTCACCGCCACTACTCTTCATTTAAGCTCACAATTCATAGAACGAATATAGAGATGCAAATGAGTTCTTACTATCGGCATAATGGGGGAAGGGATAGCCCAATGTATTAGGACCGCACTTCCCCTATGTCCATGCCTACACCTAAACCAAATTACTATTGTCTAATATGGGTAGGTATGCAAGAAATCCACTAAGTCCAATTGCTTATGTCCACCACATTTAGTTCTCCTCTCAACTCCTTGAATCTTGCTTCACCAAGAGGCTTTGTGAACATATCGGCGAGTTGATGCTTGGTGTTGACATACTCGATTGCAATATCACCCTTCTCAACATGATCTCGTATAAAATGATACCGGATCTCAATATGCTTGGTCTTCCCATGAAGTACCGGATTGTGAGCAATTTTGATGGCACTTTCATTGTCACATAAAAGAGGCACTTTGTCACAAATGACACCATAATCCTTTAAAATTTGCCTCATCCATAATAATTGTGCACAACAACTTCCGGCGGCAATGTATTCGGCTTCGGTGGAGGACGAGGCCACACAATTTTGTTTCTTGGAAGACCAACTCACAAGAGACCTACCAAGGAATTGGCAAGTACCCGAAGTTGATTTTCTATCCATTTTGCAACCCGCCCAATCCGCATCCGAATAACCTACAAGATCAAAGCTTGTCCCATGGGGGTACCAAAGACCATAGTTAGGAGTATCTATCAAGTATCTTAGAATCCTTTTAACCGCGGTTTCATGACTTTCCTTAGGACTTGATTGGAATCTTGCACACATACCCACACTAAACATAATATCCGGTCTAGATGCACAAAGGTAAAGTAAAGATCCAATCATAGAACGATAAAGCTTGGGATCAACTTCCTTACCCTTCGGATCTAAGTGTAGATCCGCCTTAGAGTCCATGGGAAACTTATATGGCTTGGCGTTGTTCATATCAAATTTCTTGAGCATGTCTTGAATATACTTGGCTTGACATAAGAATGTTCCTTCACTATATTGGTGGATTTCAAAGCCAAGAAAATACTTCAATTCTCCCATCATGGACATCTCAAATTCCTTGGTCATTAGCTTAGAGAATTGATCACTAAATTCATGGTTAGTAGAACCAAAGATAATATCATCAACATATATTTGGCATACGAAAAGCTCTCCATTTATCCTTTTTGTGAAAAAGGTGGGATCGATTACCCCAATCTCAAAACCATGGTCTACTAAGAACTCCTTGAGATGATCATACCAAGCACGTGGAGCTTGCTTGAGCCCATAAAGGGCCTTATGTAGTAAGTAGACATGGTTAGGAAATTTAGGGTCTTCAAAACCCGGAGGTTGTTTCACATACACTAATTCACTTAGTGGACCATTTAGAAAAGCACTTTTAACATCCATTTGATATAAGGTAATGTTATGAGTAGATGCATAGGCAATCAATAAACGAATAGATTCAAGTCTAGCAACGGGGGCATAAGTTTCACCGTAGTCGACTCCTTCGATTTGGGTGTAGCCTTGTGCAACCAATCTTGCTTTGTTGCGAATGACTTGACCATGTGAGTCTTGCTTGTTCTTGAATATCCACTTGTTCCAATGACATTATGTGATGTGTCTTTGGGTCTTTCAACTAATGACCATACTTTGTTGCGCTCGAAGTTGTTCAATTCTTCATGCATGGCCGCAACCCAATCCATGTCTTCAAGAGCATCATATACCTTGAGAGGTTCTAAGCTAGACAAACAAGAGACATGACCACAAAAGTTAGTTAATTGATTACGTGTGGACACACCCTTACGAATACTCCCAAGGATATTTTCTTTGTAGTGTTGGAGATGATCCAATGTTGATGCACGCCGAATGACTCGGCGTTCTATGGCTTGACCAATTGTTTCACCAACACGAACATCTTCATCATTTCCTTCATCTTGTTCATGGTCAACCCGAAGTGGAGTTCTTGGAGATGGGGGTTCATCATGTTCTTGTTCTCCACTAGAGTTGGGTGGGTCTTGACCATTATCTTGCTCATGTGGATGACTATCATGATCTTGTTCTTGTATAGCTTGTTGATCAATGGTTGAGGTGGATGGTTCAACTTGAGTAGAACTTGTTCCTTCTTCTTGAGTGTCCATAATAGGTTCTTCAATAGGAATAAGTTCCCCTATGCCCATAGTTCTTATGGCTTGAGGTGGAGGTACATCACCTACATTATCATGATCAATATGCTCCGCTTGGGAGCCATTATCCTCGACAAACTCCACATTCATAGATTCTTCAACACATCCGGTGGATATGTTGTAGACCCTATAAGTATGGGAGTTTGCGGCATATCCAACAAAAATACCATCAAAAGTTCTAGATTCAAATTTAGCAATTGGGCAACCTTTAATGTAAACATGGCATTTGCATCCAAATACGCGAAAGTAAGAGACATTTGGCTTTTTACCGATAAGGAGTTCATATGGTGTCTTTTTCATGAGAGGACGAAAGAAGAGCCGGTTGGAGTAGTGGCAAGCGGTATTGATGGCTTCGGCCCAAAAGTTATATGGGGAATGAAATTCGGCCAACATAGTTCTTGCCATATCAATAAGAGTGCGGTTCTTCCTTTCGGCGACACCATTTTGTTGGGGAGTATAAGCAGCGGAATATTGGTGTTGTATGCCTTCCCCACTTAGGAAATCATCCATAGTGTAATTCTTGAACTCCGTACCATTGTCACTTCTTATTGCCAAAATCTTGGAGTCATATTGGCGTTGAACTAAGGTTGCAAAGTCAATGAATACTTTTTGAGTTTCACTCTTCCTCTTGAGGTAGAAAGTCCAACAATATCTTGTATAATCATCCACAATCACCAAACAATATTTCTTGCCACCAAGACTATCATATGTGGGAGGCCCAAAGAGATCCATATGAAGGAGCTCCAAAGGCCTCTCGGTGGAGATAATGCTCTTCTTGGGATGATTCTTTTCATGCATCTTTCCGGCTATGCAAGCACTACAAGGACGATCTTTGGAAAAATTAACATCGGTTAGTCCTACCACGTGTCCACCCTTCACAAGAGTTTGCAAATTTCTCATACCGACATGGCCTAGCCGGCGATGCCAAAGCCAACCCTTGTCGGATTTAGCCATTAGACACGTGGCGATTTGAGTGGTCTCTTTCGAGAAATCGACCACATACAAACCGTTTACACGAAATCCAACAAAGGCTACTTTAAGAGTTTGAGTGAAAAGGATGGTCACGTGGTGTTTATTAAAGATAACGGTGTAACCGACATTGCATAATTGACCAACGGAAAGTAAATTATATGAGAGAGATTCAACAAGTAGGACCTTCTCAATGGATAACTCCGGAGTGATCACTACATTGCCATATCCCAATACCTTAAGTCTTGCATTATTCCCGACGGTGACATGAGAAAATGTGAGTAATTGATTCAATAGGCCCTTTACTACTTCTTTGCTTCCGGTCATGTGAGAAGAGCACCCACTATCAATGAGCCATGAAGATCCACCGGAAGAAAAGTCCTACAAAGAATCAAGTCTTTGTTTTAGGTACCCATTGTGAAATGGGTCCTCTTTTGTTAGTCACAAGGGTCTTTGGAACCCAAATAGCATAGTGATAATCATCTCCATATGAAGTGCCAACATATTTAGCAAAAACACAACCATCTATAGATTTCATAAGAACATATGAAGGGTTGTATTTTCCCGCAAAGTCATTGTGAGTGGCATTGCCCCTTGTGGCATCACCACTCGCAATGGTAGTCTCTTTTGCTTGTGCGGGCTTGGCATTCTTCTTGTTCGTGTTCTTCTTCTTCTTCTTGGCAACATAACCAAGACCCTCTTTCCCTATGTGAGGCTTTTGCGCTTGCAAGAGCTCATAAAGAGGTTTCTCACCTTGAGGGCTAGAGGCCTTGGCAAGTTCATTCTTCAACCTAGCATTTTCCTCAATGATATTTGCATGATCACAAGAGCAAGTAGAGGAGCTAGGTTCATCAATTTTAGTAGATTGTATTTGAAGTTGTTCAAAAGACTTGGTGAGAATAGAGTGTTCACTCTCCAAGGCCTTGTGAGCCTTGGTGAGCGACCCTAACTCATCGGCTAGTCTATTATGACCAACACCAAATACGACCTTTTGTTTCTCTAAAACATTGTATTTAGCAATAGCATGGTCACGTTCTTTAATGATCTTAGAAAGAGTTTCATTTTGAGATTCATCAAGATTCTCAAGCTTCTCCTCAAGAGAAACTCGAAGTTCATGCTCTTCCTCAATCGCCTCGGTAAGGGAAGCGATCTCATTAGCATATTCTCTTTCTAGTCTCCCCTTTTCTTTAAGGAGATCTTGTGCGATGCCATATTGACTCATAAGAATCTCAAGCCGAATCTTGCTTTCACCTTGCAAGTTAGTCATCAAGAAATCCAAAGCAACATTTTCTTCCTTAACTCTAAGACTCATAAATTCATGCATTTCATTCATAGTCTTAGGAGGAAGGGAAGGTGATACCTCGGAGAGCTTGGCCATGAGACACGTAGCGGATTTGGTGGTGACATTATCATTGGGGGATTCAAAGAGAGAAGGGGTTGTCGATGAAGCAATGGCTAAAGCGGCCACTTCACTTGTGGTTGTTTCTTCTTCATCACTCTCATCCCCGGACATATATTCCTCTCTCACCACCAACACCTTGGAAGGTAGCTTCTTGTTGGGATTGAACTTCTTGAAGTAAGGCTTCGTGGGAGAAGAACTTGACGCTTCCTTGCGAATGAGTCTTCCTCCATGTTCTTCACGGTTCTTGTAAGGGCATTGGGCAACATAGTGGAATTGATCTTGACAATTGAAGCAAGTCTTCATTTTTGGGTTGCCTTCCTTGTAGCCTCTTGCTTTATGCTTTTTATCCACATAAGCTTTAGCTTTAGATGGATTTTTCCAAAAGTCCTTCGCCATGAGAGCCACATAATCTCTATGAGCACCCTTGAGTTCCTCGGGTGCCAAGTAACTTCCCTCTTCATGATCTTGGTCTTCATCTAGTTCCACAACCTTGGCCTTCAAAGCAAGTGAGGAACTTTGGGCCATTCCAAGAGCTCGGGCACGAGAGTCTCTAGCAATTTGAGCTCGGACCTTGTAAGATTGCATCTCTTGCATGACTTCATTTGAGGTCAAGAGGTCATAGTTGTGCTTCCCTTGGAGACTATTCAAGTCGTTCTCTTCAAACGGCATGAGGGCATTCACATACTTCCTCTTGATGTAAGTATCATCCACATGTTTAGCACCAAGGTCTCTAAATGCGGTAGCAAGAGCCTTGAGCCTTTGATACATCTCCTCATGAGTTTCATCATCTTTCTTGTAGAAGCCTTCAATTTGATTGCTCATGGCTTCATATCTATTTCTTCTCATGCTCTCATTTCCAACAAACACCTCCGTGAGATTGTTCCATGCTTCCTTGGCGGTGGTGCAATCTTCAATGTGATGGATGTTCTTTTCACCCACGGCAACACGGATCACATCAAGAGCGGTGGAATTTAGTTGAGCTTCAACTTCTTCTTTCCTTGTCAAGTCATTTTCATCCACCGGCTTGAATCCATCAACAATGATCTTCCAAAGACCTATGCAACCACTTTTCAAGTGAGATTTCATAGAAGATTGCCAACGGGTAAAGGAAGATGCATTAAGACTAGGTGGAGCTCCTCTTAAGTGAATAGGAGGATGAGGCACGGGTAGGTCGGGAGAGTATGCAAAAGGAACTCTAGCATGCTCTCCCTTCCCATTAGGTGTTTTAGGTGAGGATTCATTTTTATTTGAGTTCACCCCCGCTTTCTCTTCGACACTTACATCCGAGGGCTTCTCCTTAGGAGGAGCCTCCGGAGTTAGGGAGGAGTCGATACCCTTTGCCACCATGAGTTGCTCTAACATTTTGCGCAACTCTCCCATTTGAGTATCCATAGAGGACTTCAAGGAAGTGAAGTCCTCCACGGAAACAGAAGTGGGAACGATGGTGTCATCGGGTATCTCATTCCCATGTTCGTCGAGGGCCATATTTCTCTTAGGCGGTTAAGCCCGAATAAAGAGCCGAGGCTCTGATACCAATTGAAAGGATCGTATGGCCACCTAGAGGGGGGGGGGTGAATAGGTGCTACTCCAATTTTTAATTCTTTTTCGATTAAGGCTTGACTAAAAGGTAAATTCTCTAGATATGCAACTATGGTGAATTTACCTATATGACAAGTTAAGTCTAAACAAGATAAGATACAAGTAGTAAATAACTAGAAAGGATTAACCGATAGGAAAGCACGCGGAGACAAGAATGTATTCCCGAGTTCCTCCTTTTTAGGGGAGTACGTCTCGTTGGAGGGGTGTGAGCTTCAAACTCAAGATGCCACAAAAGGCTTCACCCTATTCTCCGATGAACCTCGCACAAAAGCTCGGTCCACCTTTCT
Organism: Poa pratensis; assembly: GCA_947311845.1. NCBI lineage: Eukaryota > Viridiplantae > Streptophyta > Magnoliopsida > Poales > Poaceae > Poa > Poa pratensis. The sequence continues at coordinate 40,648,568 of CAMZMU010000061.1, read as the reverse complement.
TTATCGGAATCCTCCAAAGCGGAATCCGGAGCACAAAAGCTCGTTACAACAACTTGAGGCTCAACCCACAAAAGGATTGGGGGCTCTCAATCACCAACAACACCTGCTACACAAAAGTAACAAGCAAGTGAGAACAACAAGATGCCTAGGTTTTCCTAGTGGAAACCCTAGGCTCGAATCCCTCAAGTGAATGAAGGGGAAATGAAGAACGCTTTGGTGAAGTAGTAGATCCGGGCCTTCTCCTTCAATCCTCCAAGTATGAGTGAGTTTGGGTGGAGGGATTGGGAGATCTAAGAAATCTTGAGCTTGCAACAATGGTGTTTTTCTTGTAGAGGCGAGCTCCAAGCAAGAGGTAGGTGAAGGGCATTATATAGCCCTTCCAATTTCTGGCCGTTGGAGCCCTTTTTCCCGAGCCAGCGGTAGTACCGCTGCGCCGGGCGGTACTACCGCTGGCGCCTTCTGCGCTGTGGTCAAAGCTGCACGCTGACTGTGCATTTGGAACTTACTGAGCGGTACTACCGCCCAAGTCGCCGGTAGTACCGCACATGGCCATCTGAAGCTCCATTTGGCGGTACTGCGAGCGGTACTGCCGCCGTGGTGGTCAAACCAACGCTGACCACCATGAGCCAGCGGTACTACCGCCCGTAGTACCGCTGGTACTGCCGCACATGGGCGCCCGAACCCCATTTCAGCGGCACTGAGAGCGGTACTGCCGCGCCCCTGTAAACCAGGATGGCACAGCGGTACTACCGCCCGAAGGGGCGGTACTACCGCCCAAGGACAGTAAACACTCGATTTCTTCCTTTTCTTGATGCGAGATCAATGGCAATGTTTGCATAAACCTGATCACACTTAAACAAGGGGTTAGAGGCACATGTTGTATTGTCAACATCACCAAAACACGAGTAAGAGCAATTCATGCTCTTTCAGGTGGTAGTAAGTAATTTTTTCGCCATCCACCCTCTTTTCGCCAACCGGTCCGCCGTCCAAACTCTATTTTGATTGGCAAGCCAAGCAAAGAACTTCGTCTTCAGCGGAGCCCAAACTTTCCAAATTGTCTTGTCCATAGTGGAGTCGATGGTTCCCATGAATTGGTAGAATAAAGGCCGAGGCCCGGTTCTGGGTGCTCGCGGGTGCCAAATGTTTGGGCAACTTGATGCCGCGAGAGTAGTCGCGTTGTAATATTCGGTTCGTAAAACTTGCTTTCTTGCAACTCCTTCTTAATTAATAGATGGGGCAAAGCTTTTGCCCCCGGTTTCTAAAAAGTAATTTCTCGATACTTTTGGTATGAAGTAACTCCACGCCAATAGTGACTAATAGGAAATTATGTATGGTTCCGCATACCTTTTGATCTGACTATATAGGTGGGTCCACAAAGAGGTCCATGGGTTGTGACTGCGGCTCGCGGAGTCCGCCATTAATCAAGTCACCTTTGTTCCAAGATCCTTCAACATCAAAGCGTCATAAAGTTATACAAAATTGTAGAGTTCTCAACTTGATCTGAACCAACTTTTCTCCAAATTCGCCATGTGATTTCAATTCAAACCAACCACTAGGTCTAGAGATATTCCAAGTAGAGCGATTCTCAACTTCATTTTTTCACATAAAATTTACAAACAATAATAATAATACAATCTAGATCTAGGCGACCTTACAGTGTTTTCTGACGCGAGACATGTGGTGACAGCGGCAAACAACAACGCCACCAATCGTGCATGCAGGAGGGCGGAGGCTACAAGAGCTGTCGACGGCGAGCAAGATTATATCATGGTGGATGGAGGATGTGAGCATACAAGCAAGCGCGTGCAAGAGAGAAAGGGGTGGAGGAGGTGAAGATGGCATACAAACGGGTGTGTTTTATACTGAAAAGGAGGGGAGGGGTCCACCACTAGGTTGGATTTGCACGCCAGACACATGCCCGCAAAAGATACGTCTCGGAAATCGATTTCCATATCTTTCTAATTACGATGGGTTTGACCGGCCATTATTTCTATGAGGCAAAAACTCGCAGTGAGGTGCTGTGCCAATTCATCAATGGGTAGGTATCTAGAAGTTGAACAATGTCGTACACATGCCCATAAAGGTAACCATCGCGTGACCATGAAGATATCCATATGGATATCATGACCATATCCAAGGGGTATCAATGCCTGATATGGTCATTGTGAATCATAAAACTAGAGTTAATTTTCAGAGGAATACCCAACCGGGTAGGCCCACGAGGTAAAGAGGGCCCATAGGCCTACAGAGGCTTATGGCCCGCTTATGGTCGCCCCTATGGTGGGCTACACGGAGGAGGATGGGTTAGCTCCTGCCAAGGTCTAGGATGGTCGAGACCTAACCGTCTAGTATATGCCAAACCTCCAAGAGTATATTTGTGATTGGATTTGTTGTACCTTCAGGGCAATTTTTTTTTATATTGCATGTTCACTTTCGTAAATGAGGTTAGGGACAAATTTTCCATAGCATCCGATCGCTGGCAAGACACGAAACAGGTGGAGTGGGAGTGTATCGGAAGCTCCGGATTCGGTGGATCGGATTGGCTCTCATACCAGATGTTTCCACACTAATTTGCACACAAATCTCGCAGAATTATGAATTGGGGATCTAGCAAATCTGATACCAGATGTTTCCACACTGATTTACACACAAATCTCACATAAATATGAATTGGTGATCTAGCCCGATCCTCCCAACCACCCCCAGCCAGTTCATACACGGCACAGTCGGTCATTTGTGTCTTACAAGGCAAGTCATTCCTACATCTCTCTTCCTCACTATATAGCTCTCGTCTGGCCCGCTTCAGGTGGCCCAATCGCCACTGGCCATCCAGCTTGGAGCCAACATGTCCCTCTTGGGCCTTGCCACTTGTAACCCACATGTCGTTGACCGTCCGTTTGTGACTTGATCGTTGACATGTAGAGCCAGGTAGTTGACATAAATGTGCTAGCTGGCGGGAAATGCTATACATCGCCCACAGGAGGCGTGATGACGTGAAACACACGTTCACTGGGAGACCCCAAGAGGAAGGTATGAAGTAGTGCAGCAGCAGTTTTCCCTTAAAAACAATACCAAGGTTATCGAAAAAGTAGGAATTGGAAGAGCTTCAACATGGTGCCAAAGCTACTCTGCCGCTTATAGCTTCGGCGTGGACCTCCAGCAAACACAACATGTAGCATTACATAAAGATGATCTTGATCAGGCAGCTCATAAGATCTAAACATGATAGCACAAAGTGGAGAGACAACCATCTAGCTACTGCTATGGACTCATAGTCCAAAGATGAACTACTCACGCATCAGTCCGAAGGCGGGCATGGTGGTGTAGAGCCCTCCGGTGATGATCTCCTCCTCCGACAGGGTGCCGGAAAGAGCTGCAGAACCCTCCCGAACTAGGGTTGTCGACGACGGCGGCGACGAAAATTTTCGTGGATTTCTGATCGGGTGCTTAGGGTTTTCAGGGAGGAATAATTTATAGGCGAAAGGGCGACGTCGGTGGAGCGCCAGGGGCCCCACACGGGCTGGGGGCGCAACCCACCTCTAGGTCGCGCCTAAAGGCCGCCTCCCTCCTGGGTGGTCGCCTCTGGTTCGTCTTCGGCCGGTGCCTTCGGTCCTTTGCAAAAATAATTCCCGTAAAGTTTCGTCTAATTCCAAGAACATTTATTTAACAGCTTTTCTAGAAAAAAAGACAGCAGAAAACAGGAACTGGTACTGTGACATCTTGTTAATAGGTTAGTCCCAAAAAATGTATAAAAATGATATAAATTGTAAATAAAACATATAGCAATTGGTATAAAACATGCATGGAATATAAAAAATTATAGATACGTTTGAGACGTATCAAGGCGCTTCGCGCTAGTGCCGAGGGGCGCCGCAAATTCGGCTAGTCTTGCTTTTTTCCTTTTCTTTTATATTTTTTCATTTTTTTGCTTCTTTCTTTATTTTCTGTACGTTTTCTTTTCTGTTTTTCTTTTATTTTCACTTATTAGGATTTTTAAAAATTGTTTGAAAAATGTTTAGGTGGAAAATGTTCATATTTGGAAAATATTCAATTCGAAATCAATTTTAAAATGTTCAGATTAAAAAATTATTCACATTCGAAAATTGTTCACATTAAAAAAATGTTCAAATTCAAAAATATTAAGATTTAAAAATGTTCAAATTCTAAATTTGTTCAACATTTTTTAATTTGGAAAAAGAATCAAAATCATAAAAAGTGAAAAAGAAAAAAGAAACAGACAAGAAGAAAAACAGAACAATGAAATTCCGCTGAAATAGGCGGCCCATCATCAAAGCACTTCAGGCGGCGCATCCGTTTTACGTCGCTAATGGACGATATATAGGATTTGCCCTAGCTGACTATGCAGCCCGACAATGCTCCTATCGTGGCGTGAAATGTTTTTTTAATTGAATCGGTGCATACTGGACTTGGGCTGGGCTAGTGGGTATCACGCGCCCTCAAAAACAAAGACTCCCTCCGATCCGGTATAAGTGTCGGGGCAAATGACCTGTTTCATACAATTTAACAGCACTAGTCGTGACACTTTACTTTTAGGATCGGAGGTTGTACAATAAGCGTTTCCCAAATTTGTTCTGAATGGTCCGAAATATCATTTACTCCGTGATGGAAAAACTTGCCTCATCTTTGTGTGAAGATCAAAAAAAATACTCCCTCCGTCAACTTGAGATACTTATTTTAGGACGGAGGGAGTACTAGTTTGGTACCTCTTCCCCTCTCTCAGCTTCGTCGACGTCGCCACCGGCACGAGCCGCCGGCTCAAGCGAGCGCGCCAGCAGCTCGACCACGTGGTCGACAAGATTATCAGCGACTGCGAGGCACGACGAGAGGAGAAGAAGGCGACCACGGCAGCGGCCGCAGATGATGACCTTCTAAGCGTCATGCTTAGGATAAGGGACGAGGGGGGTATTGGGTTCCCCATTGGCAACACAAACATCAAGGCAGTCATTGTGGTAATAAGCACTAAAATGTTCTGAAACGTATTTTTCAAAGTGCAGATTTTCATAACTGATTTTGGAGTATTTCATTTCTGCAATATTCTTGTTCATGATGTTTGTTGTCAGGATTTGTTCACGGCGGGACAGAGACCACATCGTCGACCGCAGAGCTGGTCATGTCCAAGATGATGAGGAACCCGGAGATGATGGCAAAGGCACAAGCGGAGGTGCGACGAGCGCTGGACAACAAATCCCCACAAGACCACGAGAACCACATGGACAGGCTACGCTACATGAGGATGGTGATCAAGGAGACGATGAGGCTACACCCCACGATACCGCTCCTGCTCCCTCGCGTCTGCCGGGAGACCTGTGACGTCGGCGGGTTCCAGGTCACCAAGGGCACCAGGCTCATCATCAACGCGTGGGCGCTGGCGAGGAGCCCCGAGAGCTGGCCCCAAGCAGAGGAGTTCAGGCCACAGAGGTTCGAGGATGGCCCGGCCGGCTACGACAAGGCTTCAACGCAGTTCCAGTACCTGCCGTTCGGAGGCGGCAGGAGGATGTGCCCCGGCGACGTCTTTGCGCTGGCCGTGCTCGAGCTCATGGTGGCACGGCTTCTCTACTACTTCGACTGGAGCTTACCGGACGGGATGCGGCCCGACGAGCTCACCGTCGGCTCCACGTTAAGGCGAAGCAACCAGCTGCGCCTAGTGGCATCGCCTTACAACGTCTCGTCAGGGAACTGAAGATCGCAAAGGCTGATCCAGTGATGATCGCTGACGAAATAAAATATGGCACACAACCAATCATCAATAAATAAACAGTACTTACTAATGAACAAATTACAATTCCTTGTTCCCATGTTCACTTGATGACCGGTTGTTCAATTCTACAATCGTGCATTTTGAATTGACCATTTCAATGCAAGTCCTGTTGTTCCCCTCGACTAACATCTGAATTTCTCAATTCCCAGGTTCCGACCTTGACTCATGACGCACTTCATATGGTCAGGGTGGCCACACTCTTGAGGTTGGGCACTGGGCAGCATGTTCGGCTCACCAGGCCTCTGGACATTGCTTGTACGGTTGTACCCCCATAATTATAATAAATCTAGTGGTTTTGCCCTTATGAAACAAACCAAATCTTCAAAAGTGTGACATGCACAAAGTCGTATTTTAGAGTGTGCAAACAAAATCATAGGCCCTAACAAGCAGGAAATATATATCAGATAATTCTTCGAACATGAAGTTCACAATACCATGCATAAGTTTTGACATCCAAAAGAGAAGGCTGCATGATTTTTTTTTAAATAAAAGAGCTCCTCGCCCCCGATTTTATTTCATAGAAATAAAACCCATAATACAGAGTCTCGTTCAATGTTTCTCCAGCCACAACCACCACTCCATTTATCTCCAGCTACAGCACAACTTCTAAAACTACAGAGTTTCTAAACTGATAAAGAGCTCGTACTCCATAACGAAAACATCCATAACCAACTAACAAGTTCCTCTCAACCATTACATTTTTCAAAGCGAAACAGCACAGCCCTTCTTCCAACTCTACAGCTTTTTATCCTCAACCTGCAATCCTCAGCGTCAAAGGCGCCCATCCCTTCTTTCTGCTGAAGATTTCAGACGTTACACGCAGTAACGGTTTTGCCCCTTGGCGCTGCAGCTCTCGCCGAGCTCGTCTCTGCAAGTCAGCCCATAAGTTTAACCAATAAGCAACTTTTTCAATTACACAACTAGGGTCATTTGGGAAAACTTTGTCAAAACAGCATTCCTTGTTTTCCACAAATTAAAGCCCATATGACAGCTGCTACCCCTACTGAAATTACATTGCGAATACCTACAGGAAACCTGAATACCCAATCAATTATGCTAATTTTTTTTAAATAATACACACAAAATAATTAATTCCGGAAATAACACGCGATTTTTTTTTTTGCAAAAATAGGATCCCGTCGTCCTTGGCGAAGCCGACAGGGCCCTGTCGTCCTTGGCGAAGACGACAGGTGGCTTGTCGTCTTTGGCGAAGACGACTAGTGGCGTGCGTGCACAAATACACGCCACTGGTAATATTACTAGTGGCGTGTATCCGCACATACACGCCACTAGTAACAGCCCTCCGCGTGGCCGTGTGGGCCCTCTCGTCATCAGCAACGACGACAGGCCAAAGTCGTCTTTGGCAAAGACGACGGGATCCTACTTCTGCAAAAAATTTAAAACGCGTAATATTCCTGAAATTAAATAATTTTCGTGTATTATTTAAATAAAATTAGCTCGTTCTAAACTCTACATGAATATCAAACGTACATTCAACAACACTCCAGGCGAACCTCGCCAACGGGCAGTGTATGAAGAGATGATCTATACTTTCATCTTTATCACAAAACAAACATTTAGTTTCTCCTACCCAACCCCTATGTTTTAAAACATCTCTAGTCAGAATACTTTTCCTAAACAACAACCATAAGAAAACCTTTATTTTTGCTGGTATCCTAACAAACCACATCTTTTTAAAAGGGCAACCAGTTTGGTTCATCTTCAACACATTATATAAAGATTTCACTGAAAATTTGCCAGAGCTATTTAATAACCATCTACAACGATCCCTATTATCATTTAGCTCCACACCAGCACATATATTTTGAATTTCCTTCCACGTCTCTAAAGTCTCATTAACCAAGGTTCTCCTAAATCTCACACTCGCCCACCCATCATTAAAAACTTTCGCCACGGTTATTTCACTACTAAATGTTAAATTATATAAACGAGGAAACTTAACATTAAAAGGTTCTCTACCTATCCATAAGTCCTCCCAAAAACGTGTGTTGCAGGGATCCCCAAATATTTCATCGGCATGATACTTGAGAGGTTTCTACTCTTAACCAGTTATGCATGTCTGGCTACGGATATATATCCATGATAATGACGTCTTGAGTGCCAATGACAACATGCTTGTCAAATTGCTGGAAAAAAAACTTTATGGTAACCCTGTGAGGAATATTGCCACGTAGACCCGACAGGTGGGTCCAAACCGTCAGAAAACGTGTTACTATGCTAACCACGGACGATCAGTGCTCCGCGTCGCAACATAGCCCCAAAAGAGGTATTTATGTGTAAAAAGACGACCGGTGGTGGTTTTTTGACAACTCATGCGCAAATGTGGTGGTTCTTTGTCATTTTCTCGAGGTTGGGCACTAGGCAGCATGTTCGGCTCACCAGGCCTCTGGACATTGCTTGTTTCGCCATAATTATTATAAATCTAGTGGTTTTGCCCTTATGAAACAAACCAAATCTTCAAAAGTGTGACATGCGTCAAGTTCTATTTTAGAGTGTGCAAACAAAATCATATGCCCTAACAAGCAGAAAATATATATCCGATAATTCTTCGCACATGAATTTTACAATACCATGCATAAGTTTTGACACCAAAAAGAAAGGGCTGCATGACTTGAGAGGTCTCTACTCTTGACCAGCTACGGATACATATCGATGATAATGACGTCTTGAGTGCCAGTGGCAACATGCTTGTTAAATTGTTCGAAAAAAAAAACTTTATGGTAACCCTGTGAAGAATAGTTCGGATACAATCACCAAAATGCCGGTGAGGAGAAGGGTCTGGGAGCACCGCAGCTCTCTAATCCGTCGTAGGGAGGTAGAGCCGGTGGAAGCCTCTCGTGCCCAGCTTCCTCCGGCAGGTAGGACACTTCCTCTGAGACTGGATGGAGGCCTCGATGCACTCATTGCAGAAGATGTGGCCACAGATGGTGGAGGACGCATCGACGAGCTCGTTCATGCAGACCGGGCAGCTGAACTTGTGTTCCCTTGGGTCGTCCTGCGCCTGCGTCCCCTCGGGATTTTCATCTGAGGCAACGAATGCCAAGTTAGTAAACGGGAAACATGGTCTAAGACGGAATGGCATATGGACCATAATTTGGAAATCATACATAGAAGGAAATGATATGCGCATAGTGTTTAGTAAAATTCTGTGCACCTGGAAGCGAGCTACCCATGTTGGCACTCTGTGCAGGCACTGCAGTAGATGAAGAAGCAATACCCATGTTGTTCTTCAAGTGTACGGGTAGCACATCGATCCAGTAGGAGGATTAGCCATTCAGTCGAGTCTACAACTGGGTTAAAATACATAGCCTCATAGTCTTCATCCATCTGTCTTAGCTTGTACGTATCCGAATCACGATCCGGTCATAGATCTCGATAGTGTCGATGTCAAAGTCAAGATTGACATCAATGTCGCCGAAGTTGATATGATCGGATGACACAAGGTCCAAACAGACGGCGCCAGCTGTCATATTCTACAAACATGCAAGCGTGCCCATAAGTGCACATGTTTATTTGTTCGTGGGAGCGCTTAGGCGAGCTAGCGAAACATGGGACATGAGTTACCCAGGTTTAGGCCCCATTGTATATATAAAAACCCTACTCCTGCCTTGATTTATATTATATGGGGAAAATATCAAGGGGGTTACAATGTGTTGAACTCGATGAGGTTTGGTGGTGATTGAAATAAGGAAAAGACCAATATGGATTCTAGATGATCTGGACGATGACGGTGGTGCGGTGCTTCTATGAATCTTGGATTGTTTAGGTCTTCATGAGTGCCCTAATTCTTTTTTTTTTTTTGCGAAACACAGTACAAACGTAGACGCTCACATAAGCGTGCACGCACTCACCCCTATGAACGCACACACGCACACCCTACCCCTATGAGCACCTCCGAAATACTGAGCCGACGGGTCGAGTCTTCAGATTGACGAAGTCACCACAGGCGCCTTGCTGTCGACGGAAACGTCGCCTCCCACTGAAGAATATCCCGCTTAAATGAGAAACACCAGTGTTAAACCTGGGGTTTGAACTCTGGTGGGCTAGGGGTACAACCACCCTCCTAACCATCTTGCCAGAGGCAAGTTCTCGCCCTAATTCTTCTTTTATAGTGTCCGGTTGGTCGGTGACGCCTTTCCTATACGTGAGAGTCCTTGTATCACACGAATGAGAGTATTATGTGCACACAAAAGGCTCTTTTTGTATCCCTTCTTCTTATTATTTTTCTTCTTCTTCAAGTCTTTCCTTTGGAACCATGACCTTACTTTGGAGGGATTTGGATGAATCCTTCTAGATCATTCCAGACTTCGAAAGTGCAAGCACACCTGGCCAACAAGGTAGCCATAATGCCATGGTAAGATAATATTTACTCCTCCACATATGCTTCGCAATTTACCAATATGTACAATTAATAGAAAGGTGGATATGAGAATAGATACAAGACCAAGCACTTCAATTCATGCAAGAAATATACCACCGAAGTTAACCTTAGGAAGTGCCTTTGATATAGTGTGAAGTGTCTAGCCACTTTATCATAGATTGTCCCAAGTGAAAGGAAGGGAAGGATAAGAAGGATATAAGTGGAAGGGCCACAACAAGAACCAAAAGAAAATCAAGGACCAGGATAGCAATTACATCATCAAGTCGTCAATAATGGATCAATACAAAGGGCTCAAAATATTAATAAAAATCCAAGCACTATAATGATAGTGATGATGACCTACTTGTGAGTAATTAGAATATGACTTTCTCGCATATTGATGAGCTTGCTAATGTTTTTGAGAAGCAAGATAAGTTATTTGTCAATGAGAAGTTTGAGGCTTTGACTCGTGATCTTGGAAAACTCAAGACAAAACACCGTTAACAGAAAGGCGTATCACTCTAATGAGGGAACATGAGGAGCTCACACTTGATTATCTCTTTGATCTGTCGTCGGCTTGCGCCATCTTCTTGCACTCCCCATCATTGCCCTTCTCTTTATTCATGCCTTTTCTTAGGAGCAAGCACCACAAATAACGTGCCTAGCGCCTCAATAAACAACGGTGCATAGGTTACAGAGGCTTGTCGCGCCATCCCCAACCTCCACCCCTCCATCGTTGTTCGGCATACCACCGTCAATCCATCACACATAAGTTTGGTGAGGTTGACTTTTTTGTATGCAGTGATTGTGAGACGTGATGTATTTTTATGTTTTTGTTTCATCCTAGTTTATAGAAATGAAAGATTGTCGGGTAACTCTTCACCGGTTGTGGTGGAGTCTGCATCGGCAAGTACAAACAAGAAGGCACCCCCTAAAGGAGGAGGCAGCTGCACTCGATTAGAAAATGAGTTGTTGAGTAAGACATGGCAAGAAATTAGTCGATGTCATATCCATGGAAATTAGCAGAAATCTTAACACATACCAGAAGAGAGTATCAACCTCTTTTTTTTTTGCATATGATCAAATTGAGATGCATCATAGATGTGTCAGAACATTGCGGCCCTGCGGGAGCATGTATGTTCACTACAATACCTCTACTATTTGTTTGCTTTTGTGTTTTCCTGTGTTGGATATTGACATGTTTGCTTTAGTTGTTTTCCTGTGCTAGATCAATGGTGACATGTCCTTTGTACTGATCCATTGTTGGACACTTTTGGGGAATCATTTTTTTCGAGAGTAAAAAAATGAGACCACCCAGGACTAGCCCTTGGTAGCATATTTTTATAAGAGAATTGCTCCTTTGTGAGAAAACCAGGAATTCGTCCCCGATGGGAATCGAACTCAGGCTGTTGAGCGTGCTCACCCACGTCTCCAACCACTGGGCCTCTGTCCGGTTCTCTTTGGGGAATCATGAGAAGTGAAAGAAGCAGACTCCTCAAACGTACCAAATAATAGGAATATACTGTTGCCACTACTTCTACTCTGTTCCTAGGACTACGCAGGATTGAAGAATAAGGGTCTCCAAGGACGATACATGAATTTGGTTACATGAATTTGGCCCCATAGTAAACTGTTGGAGATATGCCCTAGAGACAATAATAATTTAGTTATTATTTATCTCCAAGTTTATTATTAATGTTTATATCTTTATGCTATAATTGTATTGAGCACTTGAATAGCAAATACAACGTGTTCAAGAGGAAAAACCTCCAATACAGGTGTAGAGATACGAACAAGTAAAAGCGTTTCTGGTCTTGTCTCTAAGACTAGCCTATCTTGTTGTTTGATGATCATGTTTTCCTGATCATGGACTTTGTATAAGTCACACAACTATAGGAGTTTATTGTCGGAATGACAATAGTACTGAACCGACCCATTGTATGATCTTGCTAAGAGACTAATCGTCAACGATGAAGGTAGCAATTGATCATATGTTTTGTTTTCATTAGCTGTATTCTTTTGCTATGAGAATATCTGGTGACCGCTTATTCGACACTCATGCTTTGATTGTCACCTAACGTCCGGCCGTAACTGGGGACCATAACGGTGTTTTTTGGGTGTGGACTAGAATAATGTATTGGAACAGAGATTATTCAAGAATGGCACTTACTCTTCCAGACGATGGAGAGATACATCCTCTAGGCCATCTCAGTATTATTATTGTCATCCAATCGTCTGGCCAGACACAGCGTGATTAATCACGAGACAATATAAATACGGAATGAGAAAAAAGAATGATATTGGTACGAGAATAATATGTGTTATGATCAAAGGGTTTGATCACACTAGAGCACATTGTCTCAAATCTTGAGATATCATTGGTATCGTGTACGTAAGGGGATTAGCGTAATGAGTAACACACAAGTTCTGTCGTTCACTCATGAACACACGGGAGCCAGTACGGCCGTCTAGGTCCCAATGCTGGTTATTGTCTCGTAAGTTCCGGACATGTCTTTGTGTTTACTGAACCTTTCGGGTCACACACTTAAGCTGTGAGTCAATCTTTTATTGAGAGAATAAAGTTGAAGTTTTGTGGTTATGAGAAGTGGTCGGAGTCCCTCCGATGTCACAGGAACAACTCCGGAGTGATTCGGAGAAGTTCCGGTGAAGTTATCATGAGAGGGAAATGATGCCGGTATAGGGCAGAATTTCCTATGAGAGAAATATGGCGAACATGAGATGTTTCGGGATGCCGGGAAGTGTTTCCGACATCAGTGGATAGAGTCGATGATTTTATCTATAGAGTATATTTGGTTCCGGAAGAGTTTCGGAGGTTTGCCGGGAAGAGGGGATGCGCCGGAGAAGAGAGGGGGGTGCCCATGTGGCTGCGCGGTGTACGTGTGGATACTGTTAGAGCAGGGCTGCGCAAGTAGTTCCTCGAGGACGGACCGGCAACAATCTCACCTCCCGGCGTGGACGTGAGATTCTTCATCAGGCTTCACCGACATCTACTTCGACAAACACAAGATCTTCCACAACGGTGTTTGTAAGTATCTAGATCTAGCTTTATGAGGTGCAGCATATCTTCATAGAATAGATATTGACGGCAAGGTTACGGAAAATTTAAAAGTTTTACCCGCAACACAATATAAACAACACCAGTTGATAGTGAAAAATGTGTCACTAATAATAGCCTTACATAGCATCCGATGGACTAGTCTAGGCATATCCTCTATTGTATCTTCGGGGTATATCCAGTTGACCAACGTCCACATCCACATCTATATTCAGACGATTGCTAGAAGTGACATCATACCGACACAATTTTTATGTTTTAGGGTACAAAATACCGTGCCCAGCTTAGCAACCCGAGGAAGATTTCTTGCCTTGAGTTAAGTCACCGGCCAGGGCTTACTCTCATGAGTCATGACCACAGAACTTGCTTTCCAAAGATCATATACTCTAACAAAGCCATATTCTAAAGTGTGCAAGCATCATATACTCTAACAAGAAGGAAATGTATTTAAATATTTGTTAGCTAACGAAGCTCACAATACCAAGCACAGGTTTCCACTTCAAAGACTACGGGTCCTTTTGCCACCAAGGATGCAGATTGATAACCACATTTCAAGCACTAGTTAAAATTGTTGTGGGGAGATTGAATGTTGATGATAACCCTGTGAAGAATAGTTCAGATACAATCACCACAAAATGCCGGTGTCAAAAAGGGTCAGGTGCCCCACGTTTAATGCTGCCTGGATAGTCTAATGATCTGTCGTCGGGAGGTACACCCGATGGAAGTTGTTCATGTTCAGCTTCCTCCGACAGTTAGGGCACTTCTTATTAGCCTGAATGGCAGCCTTGATACACTTCTGGCAGAAGATGTGACCACAGATGGTCGATGATGGTTCGGCCAGCTCGTTCATGCACACAGGGCAGCTGAACTTTGGCTCCTTTGGGACCTCCCTCACAGGTTCAGGAGGAGCCTGCACCACCTTGGGCTGCAGAGTTCAAGAAAGCCTTAGAAAACATATATAGCTACTACAGGTGAAGTACAGCGTACAATTCTTACCAAGATATTGGTTTCTGGTGTGTCTACTATGTTTATTACAAGGTTGTTGTTCGGTGCTCTCGAGCGACCGTGCCTAGGGTTCATGCCCAGAGACAGTAGTGTGTTCACATGCTCATCAAGTGCTTCCCCTGGAACAGAAGACGTAAATACCATGTTAATAGACGGGAATCATAGACAAGAAGGCAAACTAGGGAATTAATATATTTATATACACACAGACCTGTCTACAGCATGAGACACAATAGTTTTTACATCTTAATTTGGAAAACTTCATACATTAACAATGGTAAATTCTGTGACTCAACATTGTCATGACCCAATTCTAATGGATAAGCCACAACACCAAAGGGAAATTCAGTATTAAGTCTGAAGGAAGATTGCGCTAGCAGAACTTTCAGGCAAATTAATACTTAGAGCTAATAAGATTGCCTTGATGTAGAAAAAACATAATACTTAGAGCTCTTTTATATTAATACAGGTCAGATGATCCCAGATCACAGTCGTTCATTGTGAAGATCAGTAGCAGAATTGCTTTATACGCCGTTGTGCCCAAAATCATGAGGATATGTCTAAATGAGGAACGATTTAAACAGAATTTATTAAACATAGCATTCCTTATATTCTGCGTCGATTTAATGCAGTGGAGACCATGCACACATGCAAGAATGGTAGCTTCCATATATATTGTTGTAAATAATTTTCTATCATGCTCTTTTCTTATCAATCCTAGCCGACTGTTGATGTGCAATACTCTAGAAGTTTAAGGGCATGATCGACACAAAAAATATATACAGATGGTCAGGGCATACAGGAAGCTAAAATTATAAGGAATTGGATAACTTATTCAATTGTTGCAGTAAGGTGAATTGAATAATTGTTCGATTTTTGCAGTAAGGTTGTTATAAAACTTGCCTAAGAAACATCACAAAACCACCAATCCAACAAAAAAAGGAACCAACTGTTGGGTCTAGTCAGTCTGGTAAGTAAACCAGACAAGTGGAAAACAAGCCAAAAAAAAATCCCCTAATGATATATGGTGAAGTCGAACCCGTGACCTACTACCACAGGGCAGCATGCTTGCTAGCCAGCTACGCTATATTCTCTTTATTGTAAACGGTAAAAAACATAATACTTATCTTGTATATAGAATGTGGGACGCAATAAAAACCCAAGAAACAAATGATGTGGGGAGTCTAACTTAAGTCATAGGGGTTGCAGTGACCAAGTTTGGCTAGGATAACCACCATTCCAACAAAAAAGGAACCAACAGTTGGGTCCTGTCAGTCTGGTCATTAAACCAGAGAAGAAAAAAACAGGCCAAAAATATTTTCCTTCCCCAACAATATATGGTGAAGTCGAACCCGTGACCTCCTACCATAGACAGCATGCTTGCTAGCCATCTACGCTACATTCATCTTTATTGTAAACGGCGACAAAATAATACTTAACATGTATGTAGAACGTGGGATGCAATAAAAACGCAAGAAAACAAATTATGCGGGGAGTCAAACTTAAGACATAGGGGTTGAAGTGACTGGCTAGGGTAACCACTTGGTCCTATATTTAGAATGTTGGATGTCATAAAAACACGACAAAAAATAATGGGGGGAGTCGAACACTCAAACTTAAGGCATACAGGGTTGCAGTGCCAAGTTTGGCTAGGATAACCACTTGGTCCACTGGGTTGTTTTGTTTTCTGCGGAGATACATCTCCTTGATAAGGAAACTCTAAACCATGGTTAACTGCCCGCCCACATGTTAGAGTGCCGTTGAAAAGGACTGCTGCCAGTTCGATGAATGCTCTGATTTTAAAAACTATGCGTGCATAGGGAAACATATGTATTTAAGCCGTACACCTTGTATGCACCGACCACGGAGCTCTAATAAACACCAAGGATGATGTGATGATCACCACGCCACATCATGTTAGAATAATCGGGGAAACAAAACTCCATAGATCTCGGCGAAAGTAGGCAATCTCGGTAGATTGGTAAAGAAATTGCTATGGTCAAGTACTGTTTGTATGAATTTGAATTTGTTGGGTAAGATCCGTGGAAACAAGAGTACAACACATCTTAATGCTCAGATAACAGAAGACATGCCTGTTTTGGTGACCTTGGATCAAAACCCATGCCACCCAAAATTTTCTTGCCCTCATTCAAAGCTAATTTATAAGCAGTTTCCATACCTACGGGCTTGGAATATGCAAGCCTATAACTGGGCCGCTGTTTTGACATCTCCACTAATATTAAAAGAGCCAGTGAGGCAGATCCAAACAATCTGAGCCGTAGACACACATATAGGCTCTGCCCGCAAAAAAAAAACGTCAGCCAAAAATTGCAACCGGTCCTCTCCATCACGATTCACGAGCCTTACGGCCGGCCGCCGTCATCTCCTCGCCCTGCACTCTCCAGTCTCCACCGCACCGCTGCCCCTCTCAGCCGCATCAAGCGCTCAGCAGAAACAAGGCATCGTGGCCACCGCCAGCGTCCCGCAGCCTTCTTTGTCAGCGTCCCGCAACCATATCCGCCGAGGCCACATACACTCGCGTCGCCGCGGCGCTCTCCGCCGTCGCCGTCCAACGTCACGTCCCCTGCGCCTGTTGGACGCCCGTCCCCAGATCAACGACATGGTCACCTGAGGCAGCCTGCGCCCATCAACTTAGGGTGTGTTTGGTAGACTGCCCCAACTCAGATAATCTCCCTCCATACGTTTTTTGGCTGTTTGGTAGCCCGGGTCGTGCTTCTGGGCCATGCCCACCTCGCACGAAAAACGTCTCTCGGCCAGGCTGAGGAGAGAAGCTCAGATCGAGCTTCACAACTCAGCCGGGCCGAGCTCATACAGAAAAAATCCCACGCGTGGGCCCCACGCTGGCGTCGCGTCGCGAGATCCTCCACCCCGCGAGTCATTTTCCCCCATCTCTCGTTGCTCGC